>CM074451.1:26219901-26424901 GCA_037101425.1 Elopichthys bambusa | reverse complement strand
AATGTGGGAATTTAACGTAGCATAAAACTTAACAAACATAACGTTTAGCATAACTACTACTGCAGGGCCACCAACTCTAGAAATCTAGAGAGGAGCATTTTTCCAAAAATATGCACAGTATTACATATTCATATTTTTACTCTCATTAAAAAGTTATTACAATTATCAGACTTAACACAGTACCAGTCATTTTAATAGTATTTTTGAACAAATACATTTAAAAATACACTTTCAAAAGCTGAAGTGATTTCCTTGTTTTATTTATTAGTTAAAGTATAACTCAATATTTTAACTAATTGTTAGTGGAATAATCGAACAAAGCATACTGACTAATCAGCGTAATAATCGACGACTAGTCGATTTAATCGTTCCAATAATCGTTAGATTAATCGATTATCAAAATAATCGTTTGTTGCAGCCCTATTTGAAAGCAGGCTGATCCTGTGTGTATTTGTGTAAGCGCTCGGCAAAGAGCGTCAAAGATGTCTATTTACAACATGTTTTTGAAGCGTTGATCATTGTAGCCAATCAGAGACATATCTGTTGAGCGTGCGAACACAACGGCCAATCAAGAGGTGCTAGGGGGAAATGCTGGTATCGTCACATTTTTAAAATTTCAGTCTCGACATGGTACTGAAGACATAACGCACTATGGGACTATGTTTAGGATATTCGCTGAGATGGGCATTTTTTGAAAAAGAAATTTTGTCAAAGCACAGGAAAGCATGAAACAGGGCTCCACTTGGTATTTGCGCTATCTGGCGCGCTTTGAATGTTTCGGATGTTGAACCTCCCCCAAAGTAACAAATTTCCTTTCGTATGTTCTAGCACTTCAAGATTTACATTGGAAAGGCTTAAACATTTGCAGCACTGACCCGTCAACTGTACAGAGCGTCGTTCATGTTCATGTTCTCACAACAATGCTTTGTTAGAATTCATAAAAATGTTACCGGCCATCTGGCGACTGTCACAGTTTCATATAATCGTTTTTTACTCGCATTTGGCGAGTGATTTTTCAGGCCCTGGTGATACGCTAGATTCTTGTCGATACACGGCCCTAAGTTATAGACCTTAACGTTGCGTATAATATTACGTTCTGCAATTGCCTTTGCAGTATCTCATCTAGCTACATACAAATAATTTATAAAATGAAGTTTAAGAGGTTTACGTACATCTGTCAATAAAATAAGTCTCTGTTTACTGCTTTATATTAGTTAGTAGTTCAAAGAGGGTTAATTAGAGATCCACCTGAGTCTCAAGCCTCTCCATATGCAGACTTATCCTTTTACTCTCTCTGGATCACTCAAAATATTATATACAGTATGAACATGTGGCATATGAACTTGTGAATGTAACAGTTATGTATGTTATATAAACAGTGCAGAAGAACATGGTGATAAAAGCAGCAGTACAGATGGCTTAATAATGATGAATATAATAGTCAACAGATGTGTTATTACAGTGTATATTTTAGCTTTGAAATTGTGTTTACAAGATACACTCTGCAAGTAAATAGCTAATATAATGCTTCAGAATGCAACTTAAAGGGACAGTTCACCCAAAAATGAAACTTCTGTCATGATTTAGTCACCCTCAGGTTGTTCCAAACCTGTATGAATTTCTTTGTTCTGCTGAACACAAAGGAAGATATTTTGAAGAATGTTTGTAACCAGGCCGCTTTGGGGCACCATTGACTTCCATAGTAGGAAAAAAAAATACTATGGAAGTCAATGGTGCCCCAGAATCGTTCAGTTTCCCACATTCTTCAAAATGTCTTCCTTTATGTTCAAAAGAACAAAGAAATTTATACAGGTTTGGAACAACCTGAGGGTGAGTAAATGATGACCGAAGTTTCATTTTTGGGTGAACTATCCCTTTAAGTTTATAAAGCAGTTAAAAATGGTTGGTCGCATATGAAAATTACACATTTTATTTGACAGTAGTTTAATAATAAAATTGCAGTTGTTAAATTAAATTAAGTATATGTTGAGTTGTCTGCTCCGCTGCTGCCTGGACAGTGAGTTTGTACAAACATAAGAACATTAAGAGCTTCATTCCTTCCTTGTAAATGTGTAACAGTGAAGCATGCTAGATATTTCCAGGTTAGTTTACTAATAGTCAGAATGAATAACCACATACATGCACTTTGGGGTTTTGTGAAGGGTCTCTGTATTAGGTTTTGAAAGAAAAGAGTGTGAGTTTCATTTTTATGAGATTTATTTTAAGATTTGGCATTTATGATCTGAGCGTTAAGCAGGTTTTGCTTTATGAAAGGTGTTTTTGTTGAGGTCTGGCCCGTGAGTGTGTTCTCTGTGTTAGTAGGTGAACTGCAACAGCGTGGCATCGAGCAGCACTTCAAACTGGCTTGTCATCTCTTACCACCCATTTGTTGTTCAGGAGGCAGGTTGTTACTTGTAAACGGCTCCTCCCTTTACTGAAAACACACACGCAGCGTCCGTCCAAATGGCTGGAGGTGATTGAATGGCTGCCTGTGGAGACGTTTATTGACTTTCACAGTGGTGTGAATGAGTCAAACCGGTTAGGGAGTGATGGAAGATTGACCAATCACAAAAGGCCAGTGTTTTGGTCAGGACCAATCAGGCCGGTTCATAACCAACTGTGTGTCAGATTGTGGAACTGTGTCAGACAGGTTTTGTGAGTGAATAACAGACAGATGAAATATAGATAAATAAATGTTAAAGTTTAATACTTAGGGGTTAGGGGTTTCTTCAAATCTTTAAAGAGATAGTTCATCCATTTTGTCATAATTTACTCACACTCATGACTTTTTTCTCTCTATCAAACACAAAAGAAGAATATTTTTGTTTTTGTCCATACAGTCAATAGGTAGCCTATATTTCAGAGATGCATCGATACTATATTTCTCCATCAATACCGATACTGATTATTCAAAGTGATAGTTTAGGGGTTCTGCCTTTTATACCTTCTTTTAAATTAATGATAATTTCATTATAATTAATAATTAAACATTATGTTTTTAATTATTAGATTTTTAAATAAATGTAAATAAAAACTTTATTCTCTCCATTTTATTAACTTGTTTCAACTGGTATCAATTTATAAACGTAAACACATTACTCCAATTAATATATTGTGTATTGTAAAAATTTGCTTTTATCTGCCGATACCAATTATCGGCCGATATATCGGTGCATCTCTACTATATTTACATGCACCCAAATAATCTGTTAGTAATCAGATTGATGGTTTAATCGAACTGAAAAGCCTTCATGCGAACACCTCTTGGATCCTATTGAAAGGGTCGGTGTAGACCTGAAATAATCTGATCAACTGGAAAAAAAATCAAGCATTTAAATGCTTGAATCAGACTACTTTTACAATTGGATTCAAAAATACCTTGCACACACGTGCAGTGCCATGATACGTATATTTACACTCAAAAACAAAATCCGTAAAAATAGGGGACAATGTACTGTATTAATTTGACAGAATTTTCTGTATTTATTTTTTTACAGGTGTTTTACCTGTATTTTGAACTTCATTGCATTGTGTTTTAGGGTTAACAGAAATGTCCGTAAAATTACTGGATAATGTCCTGGTTTTTTGTTCTCTTCCAGTACATTATCCGTTTTTTTTTTTTTTTTTTACAGTGTATGTTTTACGTAATATGGACGTGCATATGTTTATTTATGTTTATCTTACAGTGCAGGAGACTGAATGTTTACTAAATATTTGCTATAAAAGCTCTATTAGCTTTCTTATTAGATATATCATCAAGGCAAACAATAAGAAAACAATTCTGCATGAAGGAGACATTATCGTGGTTTCTCCAGTCCCTGAATGCGGCGACTGGGTGCTGAAGTATTGTATTGGAATACATGTAAACAAGTTTGTTAATCAGTTTGCAACATTTAGGTGAATATAAATAGAACTTTCAGAATCTGAAATTGGATTGGATTCATTCCAACGCTCCTAATTGTATCGTTTTGTTTTGGACCCTATTAGGACTGGGCGATATGGCAAAAAAATAAAATCTGGATTTTCTTTCAGAATGATTGACCGATTCACAAAATCGATTTCGATTTTTTAAAAAATGTTTAACTAGCTAACTTAAAAACTTAAGTACAATATGATTCAAGTAATATTGTCTTTATTAACAATCTGGTTAAAAAAAAGAAAAAAAGTTCTATTCCAAGTGCACCACACTTGAAATGATCAACATGGTGTAAATGTAAAACAAATGACTTATGAAGGCACATATTGTACAAACGTATCTTAAACATATCCTATATACTAAGAAATAATATAAAATTTAAAAAATGCTAAATATTTCTTAGCCAAAAAGTAATAGCAATAAATAACACCAGTAATAGGCTATTAACAGCAAATAGTTTGTAAAAACAGAAAATAACAGCAGCTTTCAGCCTGTCACCATCATGCAAACATGAAATATCAAAGATACAGTAGTAGTCCTTTACAGGTTTTTGCATTCCATTGCACTATTTTTCCTGTTGTTTTTATGTTTGGAGGACGTGTTTGGCTGTTGTAGTCGTGTCTTGCGTCTTTTGAAGTGTCTCACCCATGAAACGGCACTCTAAACGTGAAGCTCAAGTTAACTTTTTCTCCATTCCACTGCCCGCATCTCATTTTTTCAATGCAATAACGCATTCCTGAGTGAACAGCCACTTAGCGATGCGTTCTGCATTCATAGAGTGTCACACGAGAGTGGTTAATCAGGCACGCCATCATGTGGTCGGATCATTTATCATTGCTGAATTGTCAACATATGTCTAATTATAACGTTTGCTAACATTTTCATTCAAAACGGCGATTTCTTAATTTAAAAATAATCGTGGCAAAACATTAAAGGCCCGCTGAAGAGTCTTGGAAGGCGTAGCATTATTCAGTGTGTTGATGTAATTTCAACTGAAACAGGAAGACAGGGGGGGACATATCGAACAGCTCCGCCCTTTTTATAAAATAGCCAATAGCGTTTTGATTATGCCACAGCTTGGCCAGAGCCGTTAAACTCGGTAAAACCTTCAGTTTCCTTCTAATCTCTAACCGTTTCTCTTCCTAATGCCCTCTATATCACTTTAAAATACAGCATTCTGGGCAGAATTCAAATGGGTCCGATTCCTTTCTGTGCTGTCGTGTCTCTGGACCTCAGCAGACTGTGCTTGCACTGCGGCGGTTCACGTGACACTAATGCGAACTTCAGTCGCATCAATGGAAAGCATACTTCCACTGTCTGAATCGTTCCCTATCCTCTATATGTGCCATTCACCATGTAGAAACTAGTAAACATGTGAACAAGTGTCCAATTTTAGCCGCAGCTTCAGCGTCTGTTAATAGTAGAGCTGCACGATTAATCGTAAAAAGATCGATCTCGATTCAAGCACCCACGCGATCCTGCTTTATTAATGACAACGATTCTCCCGCGTCTATTAAACCTTTGACAAAGTCATACCAGACCGTTCAAAGCTGTGTTCGTGCTGCCAAAGCCAGAGAGAGCCATTTTGAATCACACATTAGTTATTTTTATGTTACAAATATTCACATTATCACAGAAGTACTGAGATATAAGTTTTAAGTTAGTAAACACCGATGTCTATGGTGGCGATCAAAATAGAGCAAACTACCTTTTGAAACGAACTTGGCACGTCAAATAACGGTTGTGTCAATTGCATCTAATTCCACTAGGTCGCAACAACCGACTGTTAAAAAATGTATTTGTCATTGAATCATTCATTCAAAAGATTTGTTCAAAAACACTGATTCATCCAGCAATGAAACAAGTATTTATTAATGAGTCATTGAATTAATTCAAAACCATTTTTTTTTTAAAATAATTCATTCATTTTCCAGCAATTTATATTTTGTCAGAACCTCTAGTAAATTACATGTTATTTTGTTTGGTTGTATATTCAGAATCGTGGAAGAATCGTGATCTCTATTTGAAACCAAAAAAAAATCGTGATTCTCATTTTATCCAGAATCTTGCAGCTCTAGTTAATATTGTAGGAGGGGGCGGGACTTCAGATTCTAGAGAGCATTTGATTGGACACAAGTTCTGACGAGAAGCTGAAGTGCTCCATTTTAGAGGAAGTGAGAGACTGAAAATGTTTAATGCTTATATCTCCTAAATGCTAATTTTGTCATTGTTTTGGAACACACCACTTTATTCATAACCTTAAGGCTAACATATTCATACTAAAAGCTAAAAAACTTGATTTCAGGGGGACTTCTTCGGAAAATCGGAAAAATCACCCAGCCCTAGACAGTATTGACTTTCACTGTATGGACAAAAACAGTTTTCAAAACATCTTCCTGTGTGTTCCACAGAAGAAAGTCATGCAGGTTTTGAAGTTCAACAGTTGATTTTGACTTAACAAGCACCATCTAAACTACCCAAAACCTGTTTCATCATGCCAGTAAAATTTATTTGCAAGTCATCAAGGTTGGAATAGAGGTGTGTCCATGTGCCTCGGGTCTCGGCTTAAAAGACTTCTACTTTCTGTTTGAACACGAGACACACACACGCACGCACACACACACACACAGCATTGACACATAGTTCAAAGTGCTCTGGAATGGCATGCAGGTGTCCTTGGAGGTGAATGGATAGAGATTGCCCTTCAGTCACACACATACAGAAGTAAGCATTCCTCTCCTCAAGACCACACACTACGCTCAACTCTTTCTTTCTCTCTCTCTCACACACACACAGCATAATCTGAAGCTAGGTGCATTCCATAACTCACACGCTCTAAACAAAAGTTTGTTTCATCTCACCAATCAAAACACAAAGATAATTTCTTATATTGTTTCCTCTGGCATCCTTTATACCTTTTATACTTGGACTCTCAAATTTACCAGTTTATCTGTATCACTCTGTGGGTGTATGAATGCTGTTTACATAACTTGGAGATAGAAGAGTTTATGCTTGATTTGCACAACACAAAGTGTGTTAATGTAGAGTTCACTGATAAAGCAGGATGGGTTTATTCCTCTTTGAAGACACACAACATGCCAGACAAAAATGTAAACACTATATTTCAAACATGGACCTACAATGCTCTTCTGACTGCATGTCATATCACGTTATGGGCAAAATCACTGTAGGGAGACATCCAGAAATCCAACATTCAACCTATATGCACATTTTTAAGTCCTATAAATGATCAAAATGATCAAAACTTTGCTGAAAAACCTGTTGTACACCATCCTCTACATGCCTGCTGTTGGAGAGGGTACATTTGTTTCCGCTGTGATGGTGGAAAGGTGAGGTCAGTGGATGCCATTCCAAACAGTCGTAGGATTGGAAACATCATTCAAAACAGAGACAGATGGTCTAGTGTAAATGCTGTGTGTGTGTGTGTGTGTGTGTGTGTGTGTGTGTGTGTGAAGTGCTAGCTTGTGTTTATTTACATAATGTTAAGTGACTATGAAAGTGGGTAGAACAGGTGTGCCCGTTTCGGTGACATCCCACACGCACTGCTCTGCGTGCCATACAGAGGAAGTACACCGCAATTTGTTTTGAGAAGTGTAATAGCACATAAACTAGATATCCCACATTTCAGATTCACTTCCACCATCTTTAAAAGCTCTATGTCAATCAGACAAGCCCTTCCCGTCTTAGTGGGCAGTTCTTGGCTAGAGTAAACTACAGAGTGGGCCAGAATACATGCTGATAGAAGTGTGGTTCAAAAATCAGTCTTTGCCTGCAGTCATCTTTCAGGAAGTTATCAGAACCTTTTCTGTCTGCAAATTAAGTTTTCATACTTTGTTCTTTAATTTATCATCATGTTTTTCTTTTAGCATTTTATTATTATCTTTGTTAGTATTTCCATTCACTTGGAACAGAGTAGCATTGTACACATATACAACACATTTAGACTTTTTAAACTTTGAGTATGCATTGTAGAGCTACACGATTAATTGTTAAAAAATACAAACACTCACGTGGTCTCATTCCTAAATGACAACGATTCACCTGTGTCTATTAAAATTTTGACACCAAAACAATCAAATCTGTGTTGGCGCTGCCATCGTGTATAGGTATGAAACGGCTTTACAAACAGTCTTTTCAACCACACAGTATTGTTATTTCTGTGTTACAAATATTCATATCATCACAGAGGAACTGGGATAAAAATTTATAATTCAGATATAAACACTGATGTCTACGGAAGTGATTAAAATAGAGTAAATCACCTTTTGAAAGTAACATGGCGCTTCAAATAACGATTGGACCAATTACATTGTTACACCAGTAGGTGGCGACAAGTGACCGTTAAAAATGTATTTGTCATTGAATCATTCATTCAAGAGATTCATTCAAAAATGCTGATTCATCCAGTCAGTGCCGGTCCTAGACTTCTGGGGGCCCCTGTCAATGCATTTATAAAACCCCCAAAATAACCCCAAACCCCTTAATCTGTTCTTTTTAGAGCTCTGTCAACAAACAACAGTGAGCTGAAACAGTAAAATTACAAACAATAGGACAAAAAAGCAATTAAACAACAATTAAATAAACAATTTAGCCTACTACTAATAATAGCCTACTATACAGAAACTGAATAAAATAATCAAATGTAAAAATAAAACTCTGCATAGACATCACCATATAAATTAAATATACATTGATTCTTATTAGTTATTCAGTGAAGAGCAGTTTTCTTTAATTTTTTTTTTTTTTTGATTAACATTGACACAGACAGCAGCAGGTTTATTAGGCTGCTGTCACTTTAAGACCAAATGCACAGATCTAATATACTAACAAGCATTAAATTAATTTCCCAACTGTTTATGTTCACTTAAGACATAATCGACTGCGTTTAAGTGAAAACTCACCAAGACAGGCATTTTGACATATTTTTGTGTGTATTTGTCCATTTAAGCACACATCCGAAGCACAAAGTAGCCTATACTTGTCAGTGTTTTGCTCCGTCTCGGATCACGCACACAGAAAGCACACAGCGTACCGCTTCTTAGGAAAAGAACGGAATGCGGCACCATGTTTTCATAATCATTGGAAGCCAAAATCAAAACCGAAACTATTGTATCCCTGGTCATTAAATTATCTTTGAGAGCAAGGGGGCCCCCTGGTGGTTCAGGGACCCTGCGCAACGTGCGCACTTTGTGTATAGGGAGGATCAGTACTGCATCCAGTAATGAAATAAGTGAAGTATTTCTGAGTGAGTCATTGAATCATTCATTCAAAAAATTTTTTAAAACAATATATTCAAGATTCATTAAACATTTGAAATAGACTGCAGGAATTAACATTTGTCAAAATCTCTAGTAAATGACATGGTATTTTGTTTAGTTGTCTGGTCAGAATCGTGATCTCTGTTTGAAACCAAAAAAAAAAAAAAATCATGATTCTCAGTTTATCCAGAATCATGCAGCTCTACTGCATATACTGTACGTACACACACAGAAGTGTTACGTGAGTCAGCTCACAGTGGGACTGTCTGTCTGTCTGTCTGTCTATGTCATAAAGCAAAACAGACCTGATTTGAGATTTACGGATCCCACTGGTAATGACTGGCCATCTGAAGTCACAAAGTGTACAAATAAATCACCTTATGGAGCAGTGTTTGTTCGACTTTGACAATTTCTTAGAAATGTGCTCTTTGTATTCATGTTGGTTTCATGGTTTTGGAAAACTTGTATAGCATTTTCAAGAAAAGTTTACATTTAATGACATCATGTGGTGTAATTGTAAAGTAAAAAGTAATAATATATTTCCCTTACACATTAAATCCATGTGAGTGTGCATATTTTAATCAGTATTTTCAAAAAAGTTTGCCTGCAACCCCTTCAGCCGTGACTTATTCACGATACAGCACTTGTCTCGAGTACCTTATTGCATTTATAAAACGGTTACCACACAATACAAATATTAAAGCCAAAAATATATGTATCAGTGCAACTTTCATGAAGTAAACTGTCACTAAAAGCCTTCCTTCCACCCGAAAAAATAGTCCCTGACCGTGAACAGCAACATAAGTTACATTATTATGCCATCAGATGGCGGCAAAGACTGTCTTTATGAGTGTGTCAGTCAGTAGCAAAGACTTTTACATTGAAAAGACTGAACTGTTGTGAACATGGAACAACACGCAACTGACAAATGCTGTGACTAGCGCTGTCAGTCACGGGAAAACCCCTTAACTGTTAAAAGGACAGGATAATACATTGGACATTTAAACAAATTTTTTTATTATGAACATAGGACTGACATGAAGGAAAATGCTAAATCTGAATGCAGGTAATAAACTCGCTCACTCGATCTCTCTCTCACAATACTCTTCTACATAATACAGTAAGCTTTAATGAACAATATCAGCCGAGAACATATATAGAATATATATATGTTTCATTATTACTGTATATTTTTTCTGCAAATATATTGAATATTTTAACAAAATATCTTTGTTTTGTCTAGGAAATAATAATAAAGGATTCATGTATAACTTCTTAACTATAATGTCACCCAACTATTTAATAAGGTTTTCGTTTCAGGAATTTATTCAAGAAAATCTATTAAGTCTTTTTTTAATTTTTTTTTTATGATGATATCAGGATTGTTGTATAAGTCTGACATTACTGGCTTAATATCAAAATGAATTTAAATTAAGAAACTAAAAACATGCTCATCAAAGAAGTTATTATATGTGTGGAATATATTTTTAGTGCGTTTTAAATTCATAAATCAGAACTCATAAATGAGCATCATGTTATTGAGCCACAGGTCAAAGTGTAAATCATTATTTTTTGATAATATTCCCCTCTGCTAAAGCTTTTAAATGTAATCCGCATACATGTTTGAATTCAAAAAACCGAAACTGAAAAAAATGTATGTTGGTTTAAACTGGTCGTTTCAGCAGAGTGTGCTGTCGAATAAAGAAGCATGAATGAATGAATGGATGAGTACTTCGTAGAGAAATGAAGGCAGATGTGCTCTGAAATATAGAATAAAAAGAGGAGAGAGCTGAACATGGTAGTCATCATATTTACACGTACACTCATACACATACAGTATGCTGCTCCGGTAGCGTGCAGCTTCCAACTGCGAACACAGAGTAAACAAATCAGATGCTAAACTCATCTGATCCCAAACAGTCACGGGAGCCCGTCTGAGTGCCGCTCTTGATGGAGGAGTGTACTGGAGGATTAAAAAAAAAAAACGTACATCCTCAAACAGAGCTGCCCGCAATCATCCAGAGATCCAACCCGTTCCTCCCTCAGTATACAGATAAAGTTTTCAACAGATGACAAGTTGCCCTGGGAAGAGGCACAGCTGTGAAGCTGGAGGGGGATTTGCATGTTTACTGTGTGTGTGTGTGTGTGTGTGTGTGTGTGTGTGTGTGTGTGTGTGTGTGTGTGTGTGTGTGTGTGTGTGTGTGTGTGTGTGTTTGCTATCTCTATACACTCTGTGGAGAGCATGTGTGTGTTCCCCACTCCTCCCATGCGAGAGTAAGTTAACGGTGGCTTCCTTTTGCTCTCTAGGAGGGAGAGATAGGGACAGAAATAGACTTCTCACTTGCTTTGACTTAAATACACATTCAAATGTGGTGCGGGTTTCCCAGCAATCATATTCTCGAAGGTTTTACAATGCTGGATATAATTGCGTTGGCCATGTCCTCATGTCAGACCCTGAGAGCCTGCTGTGTGTGTGCAGGCCACAGAAATTACAAAAACAAAAAGTCACATAAAGAGACAAAAAAAAGTTAAATGTTTGCTTTTCTGCTTTAGATTTTAAAAATGTGCACATATATAACGATTAGAGAGCCCATGTTTACCAACCCGTGCTTAAAGGATGTTCAGACAATTTAATTTAATTTAATTTAATTTAATTTAATTTAATTATTTAATTTAATTTAATTTAATTTAATTTAATTTAATTTAATTTAATTTAATTTAATTTAATTTAATTTAATTTAATTAATTTAAAAATGTGTTATGTGCCAAAATAAATATTTTTATTTTATTCTTTAAATTACATTTTATTAAAATACAATATTTATTTGGACACATCACACATTTTACGTATGTATTATTATTATTATTATTATTATTATTATTTGTTTTTTAAGTAAATTACATTAAATTGTAATGTCTTGTCTGAACTTCCTGTTTCAATAGCAAATATGTAATAAAAAAAAAGGCGACATTTTACATTTTTTGTTTTAAATATTTGTTTTATTACATGTATTTATTTCATATTTATTTTTTAATAAGCTAGATTTATTTCTTTGTTGTTTACATATCTCTTTCTGTCTACTGTTTACATAATTATCTGGTCTTGCTTTATTTGCATATAAAAATACACATAGAATTAGATACGTTTTCCTTTTTTCTTGCATCAAGAACAGTCACAAAACTGATCTCAGAATAGTAACATTAAAAGAGGAAATGGAAGAGGAAACTTTCCTCTGGTGGGCATTTACAAACTTGTATGCGTGTACAGTAAGAGCAGCTCGTTTTCCCACACTGTCAGCATGTCTAGACATGTTCAGAGTACTGGCCATATACGACCACTGAATCTCATGTTTAACACTGTTAAACAGAAAAAAGTTTCTCTAACAAGTTAAATGTTCATTAATGACACTCTGACCTCTTCTCATGAAAAGCAAGCAGAGAAAAGAAAGTCTGGTTTATTTCCAGGCTGTTTCGGGGGCAGTGTCTTCAAAAGGACAAACATATTTTCCTTTTGAAACATGCACAGATACAAAAGCACATGTGAATGTTTATACAGAGTGTTTTTCTCCAGCTCAATACCGTCTTCTTTCTGTCTAGTCAGAGAGTTGTGGTGTATCTCTCAAACAGTGCGGCTCTGTTTTCATCGTGTGACACTAATATTTCTGTTGTCGAGGGGTTTTCAGGACCTTCCACATGTTTTCAGTTTTACCTGTAAACATGTGCTGAACTAGAGGTTGGCTCAGACCTGTGCATTTGGCCACCCACCAGTCAGCCATAATCCATATACACCCACCCAATAAAACAAACCCTGCCTCTTGCTTGAAATAGTGATTTCAGTATTTTACACTATCAGTCAAAAGTTTGGAATAATAGTGTTTTTTTTGTCATAAAAATCATAATGTTTCTTGAGCAACAAATCAGCATATTAGAATGGTTTCTGAAGGATCATGTGACACTGAAGACTGGAGTAATGATCATCAGGAATAAATTACATTTCATAGAAAACACTTATTTAAAAGTGTAAGAAAATTTCACAATATTAGTGTATTTTATCAAATAAATTCAGCCTTCACTCTAAAAAATGCTGGGTTGAAAATGGACAAACTCAGCGATTGGGTTGTTTTAACCCAGCAGTTGGGTATATATATATGTATATATATATGTGTATATATGTATATATGTGTATATATGTATATATGTATATATGTGTATATGTGTATATATGTATATATGTATATATGTGTATTTATATATATATATATATATATATATATATATATATATATATATATATACAAAAACAACTAAATTTCACTGCAACCCAAGCGTAATTTATGAAGTCTACTAAAGCCACATAACAAAAGTCATGCATTTGTACATACATGACAGTATAGAACCCAAAATAGGTTGAAAATTAAAAATGAGACACATAATTACTAGAGGCAACAATAATAATCAAAAGGTGAACATTTATTAATAAGCAATTTAATGAATGTTTATTGTTTAATTATTATTCATTAAACTTGTTAAACACATTAATACATGTTAATTTCCAACATACTTTGGGTTCATTTCAAGCAAGCAATACAGTCATTTTTAAACAATAGTTGGGTTAAATAAAACTACCTAGCTGGTTGGTCAAACATTTAACCCAATTGCTGCGTTTGTCCATTTTCAACCCAACTTGGGTTGTTTTTAACCCAGCAATTTTTAGAGTATAAGAGATAGCTTCACAAAAACATTTAATAAATCTTAATTATTTCAAACTTTAGTTTAGCTGTTGTGTTTGTCATGAATAATGAAACTGCTTCTGGTTTATTTCCTGATGCCTCATAGTGACTCTAGTGACGATAACATTGCTGTCTAAAGTTTAATCACATGGAGAAGGGCACTTAGTCACAGAGGTCACAGAAACTCTTACGTGTTCTCACTCTTTCTGCTTCTATTTCCTCTCATCATCTCACAGCCTCCTTTTCTCTTTCTCCAGAAATGTGTCCTTTAGCTCAAAAGCTTTCTATTCTCGTCCCTCTGGTCATGTGAGTGTGGGGGGTCAGGGGCTTGTGGTCGGGTTTACAGGGCCGCTTCAAGCTCACTGCTGACCCCCATACACAGCAGATGGCCCTCACTGTGCATGCTGGGATAGGGTAGGGCTGACTCACTGTCCTGGAAAGACCCTCACAGTTGAGGTGGATATCACACACACACACACACACACTTCTTCTCATGTCCACATCGAGTCAGAAGAGGAAGCTATACACACGCAGATTGTTTCTGCTTTCAGGCGCTGTGGTCTGTTGTGTGTCTTTGTGGATTTGGTTTCAGAACATTAACTTCATGACTTCAGCACAGATCCTACAGGTAGAGTCTGACGCTGTTCAGTGTTTTGGTGTGTTTGGGACAGTTTGTAATATGAAAGCATGCTGGAACTGTTTGGATTGTTGTTCTTATTGGATTGATGTTATGATAAGACGTAATATGGTGCAAATTATATAGTAATAACATTTTGTACTTGTTAAGTTGTAAATCGTCGCTGTCAAGCAGAAATGTTGTATCTGAGTGTCTGAAGATGTGTCAGTTTTTTATTATTTTAAAAATTGGTCTGGTTTGGTCACATTTACCATTGCTCTGTGAAATTTTGTGAGCGAAATCCAGTCATTTTAATCGGAATCAGCGTTATCTGGAATTTTGCATAAGGGCGGAAGATTTTCCCACGCAGATTTCGTTTCAGTTGAAGTTTTTCATGTAAATTTGCAGTATTGACCAACAGAAAGCTTTTTGCAGTCGCTGAAACTTTCATTGAAATTTTGCTAATGCTATTACAATGATAACTAACAACATGTAAGATCATGTAAACACCTTAAATGGGATTGGTTAAACAGTTTAAGCACATTTTAAGCACTTCCCTCAGTTTCGCTGTGTATACAAACACCGTGTTCTGATGGCTTGTTGTCATTTGGACATCTGTTTACATTTTTTTTTTTTTTTTTTTTTTTTTTTTGGCAAAATTTGACATTTTCCAAGTCATTTTCTTGTGTTGTTGGTATTTTATGAGCTGTTAGTTAGGTTGATGATTATCATAAAAAATAATCTGAAATTAATTTGTGAAAATGTTAACCTTAAGCTCCATATAGTTACGTCTAAATTAACTTTAAGTCAAAGAAATTATACATTTTGAGAAAAAGGTTTACTTTTTCAATTATTATTTATCAAAGTAAACCTGAATAGATTGGATGACACCAAAATCAAAGGTATAGTAAGTTTACCCAAAAATGAACATGCGGTCATCATTTAGTCACCCTCATGCCGTTCCAAACCTGTATGACTTTCTTTCTCTTGTGGAACATAAAACAAGATATTTTGAGAAATGTCTTATTTTTGTCCATACAGTGGAAGTCAATGGTAACCAAAGTGAATATAGTTACCAATATTCTTCAAAACATGTTCCAGAAAAAAAAAAAAAAAAAGTCATATTCATTTGGAACAACATGAAGGTGAGTAAATTATGACAGAATTTTCAGTTTTGGGTGAACTAACCCTCCAGATCTGGTAGAAATACTACATAACAGTGTAGCTGTGCTATTGTGTGCTGTATTTGAGTGGGTTGTTGTGATAGTAGCCTCTGTGTCAGCAATCCCAGAATACATTAGAGTTTAGAGAAATGACTGTCAGTGATGACATTATACTCAAAGAGGAAGAAATTAACCTCTGTTAGACCTTAAAGGGGTCCTTGATTATGATTTCACTTTTTTAACTTTAGTTAGTGTGTAATGTTGCTGTTTGAGCATAAACAACATCTGCAAAGTTACGACGCTCAAAGTTCAATACAAAGGGAGATATTTTCTTTTACAGAAATCACTTTTTAAGGACTACAACAAATGGCTGGTAGGGACTACAATGAGCTTCTTCCTGGGTTAGTGACATCATAAACCCCACCCCTGAAAACACAACAAAAGGGGGCGAGGCCATGTTGGGCTGCTTTAGAGAAGAGGAAGAGTTGTTGTAGTCGAGTGTTGCCATGTCGTCATTTTACGCCGGACTGCTTCACAAACAAGGGTCAATTCAACGCTGGATTTGCACAAAAGATTAACATGATGGCACATGCTAGTCGATGAGTTGAATCAACTCCGCAGCAACTACATACTACTACTACATGTATCCACTAATCGTTCAGAAATGTCCAGTTTCATTCTAAAAGTTGTAACTTCTTCCTGAGTCTCTCCATCAGTGTCCGACTCCGGTTTGAACAATGTAAGGCTGAACACCATTACTGACAATCCTCATTTTGGCTGTGTGAGATTCTCCAGTTTTGTTGTTGTTGAGCAACCGAAGCGCGAGCTGTTAAAGCTCCGCCCTCTTCTGGAAAGGGGACCGGGAGCAGCAGCTCATTTACATTTTAAGGGACACACAAAAACTGTGTGTTTTTGCTCACACCCAAATAGCGGCAAATTTGACAATCTATAATAAATGATCTGTGGGGTATTTTGAGCTGAAACTTCACAGACACATTCTGGGGACACCAGAGACTTATATTACATCTTGTAAAATGGGCATTATAGGTCCCCATTAAATGACTGTTCTTTCCAGTATGTGAAGAAAACAGAACAAAATCAGACAAAAATGATAGACTGCATAAAAGACAGCAACAGGTGCACTTCAGGTTTTCCCTTTTGGCTTGAACCGAACAGGTGCTTTGTCACGTTTGTAGATGTTTCTCTGAACCGTGTAATTCCTGAAACGTCTCAGACAGTGCTCTAAGGTGATCTCAGTGCTGGATAATATCTGTTTCCTGTGTGTTCTGCGTGCAGTTTGGCATCTGTAGCAGAGGATGATGGGTCTGTTAATCTCAAGCTTCAGATCCTTTGTTGTAACTCTTGGTGAGAGAAGATTAGAGCAGTGCAGGGCAGGCAAAGAGCCAGATTCCCTATCTTACCCACAATTCCATGCTCTTGTCTCTGGGCCGTGTGCCTGGTCGCCTCTAAATGACAACTCTGGCTCTGAAAGCCCATTCGACCTCACATTTAGGGAAGTAGTTTCACTACATTTTCCAAAAACAGACTGTGGGAAAAAATGTGCATGTATGCGTGTCTGTCTGAACATATCCGATGACGAATCCCGCAAGATGAGTGATTGGTGCTGCAGGTTTAGCATATGCATGTGTGTTGAGTTTGAACTATGGTAAGTCATTGTGAGTTGAAGGGTTCCTGGCTCATACCTGCACACTCCTGCTCTTCATGTGGAGGCTGTATGGAAGTTGATGTATGTGGGCCAGCTGGAGCTCTCCTCAGCTGTTAAGAGTGAAGAGTCACACACAATCATGTTCTTATGTGTGCTGTCTTCTCTACAGTCTAAGTACTTCCTATAGTGCACTCCCAAATGGAAATACTGTCATGTATGTACAAATGCATGACTTTTGTTATTAGTAGACTTCATAAATTACGCTTGAGTTGCAGTGAAATTTAGTTGTTTTTGTGTATATATATATCTATATATCTATATCTATATCTATATATATATATATATATATATGTATATATATATATATATGTATATATATATATATATGTATATATATATATATATGTATGTATATGTGTATATGTATGTATGTGTGTATATGTATGTATGTATGTATGTATGTATGTATGTATGTATATATATGTATGTATAATATATATGTATATGTATATATATGTATATGTATATGTATATGTATGTATGTATATATATATGTATGTGTGTATATATATATATATGTGTATATATATGTGTGTGTGTGTATATGTATATATATGTGTATATATATAATATGTGTGTATATATATATATATATATATATATATATATATATATATATATATATATATATATATATATATATACATATATATATATATATATATATATATATATATATATACATATATATATATATATATGTATATATATATATATATATATATATATATATATATATATATATATATATATATACATATATATATGTATATATATATATGTATATATATATATATATATATATATATATATATATATATATATATATATATATATATATTCTAAAATAAGCTGAATAAGCTACTGTTTAAAAGTTTGGGGTCGAAAAAGATGTTTTTGAATTTATTTAATGTTCACCAAGGCTGCATTTATTTGATAAAAAAATACAGTATTATAAAAAAACGGTATTATTGTGAAATATTATTGGAATTTAAATAATAACCGAAAAAGGTGTACGCTGAAGCCACTGCTTATTATGCCTACCCTTTGTACATATATATCAGATGAACGTCACTGTTTATCCCCTGGACGTGATTAATACAATATAACATTTTCCAAAATTATACATAGATAATTACAAAAATACACATTTCAAATAATAATACAATAATTGAAATATTACATACACAAATATATAATTATTTATCACCTTGTTTTTAAACATTTTCTTGAATTTACAAAGTGATTTTAACCCTACAGTTTTAATTCCTTATCACAATTATTCCATAGGTTTACCCTTTTGACAGATATACTTCTATTTTTTGTATTAGTTCTTGCCCTTATTTTTTTTTTAAAAACATAATCCTCTTAGTTTATATTGACTTTCTCTTCATTTGAACAGCCTCTGGATACAATTTGGAAGTAAATTATTATATACCTTATACATTACCTGTTCAGTATAAAAATCCACTAAATCAACCAATTTTAAAGCTTATAACAATTTATTAGTTGGTTCATAATAGTCAGCGTTTTTTATAATCCTCTTTTTTGTAACATATATACTGGATTTATATTAGTTTTATATGTATGGTCCCACACCTCCACACAATAAATCATGTATGGAACTATGAGCGCACAATACAAAACATCGTTCAAAATATGTTTTATTCTGTTTAATATTGCAATGGATTTTGACATTTTACACTATTTATATGTAGTTTCCAACATAATTTATGATCTATTATAACACCTAGAAATGTATTATCATATACTCTTTCAATTTCCTCATTGTTAATCCTAATTTTAGCTTTATTACTTTGTCGATTGCTAAATTTTATGAACTTTCAATGAAAGTCTATTATCATCAAACCATTTTTTAAAGACCGTCAGTTCTATTTCTACTGTATTCAGAAGCTGTTTCAGATTTTTCCATGAACAGTATAAACAAAACCATTTTTAATAATTTAGACACTTTACAAATATTATTTATATACAGTACAAACAATTTGGGACCTAGCACAGAGCCTTGTGGAACACCACAAGTGACTTTCATTAGATCCGATTTAACGTTATTTATTTGTACAAATTGATATCTGTCATCAAGGTAACTTTTTTTAACCAAGAGAAGGCTTTTCTTCTTATACCATATCTTTCCATTTTCATCATTAATATGCCATGATCAATAGTGTCAAAAGCATTTTTTTTTTTAAATCTAGGAACACCCCCACAGTATATTCATTATTATCCATTGAAGTGGAAATCTCTTCCACAAGTTTCATCACTGCCATTGAGGTCTAAAGCCATACTGATGTTCGCTCAATAGTTTGTGTTTATCTATAAAATTATCAAGCCGGCGCGCACATAACTGGGAAAGCAGAGAAATTGGTCTGTAATTGGAAAAAAGATGTCTATCGCCACTTTTAAAAATAGGAATAACTTTAGCTACTTTCATATTATTTGGAAAGATGCCTGTTAAAAATGACTGATTACAAATATATGTCAACGGTTTTATTATATGTTCTATGATATTTTTTAATAATGACATGTCAATATCATTACAACCAGTTATTAACAATGTCAAGTATTTCCTTTTCATCCGCTCCCCTAATGAATATTGAAAAATTATTGCTAGAAATATTCACTTCTTCATTTGCTAACTTATATCCAATATTTACAAAATACTTATTAAATTTACTGCCAATATCATTCACATTATTTATAACTCTTGTGTCATCATTTATAAAATAATTTGGATAATCTACTTTTGTCGTGTTTAATTATACTATTAAGTACTTTCCATCTTGCTTGAGTGTTACTCTTAGACCTGTGTAGTAATTTATAATAATAATCCTTTTTACTAAATCTTTTAATACTTATTAATTTATTTTTATATACCTTATAATTATTCTCAGCTTGTTTTGATCTAGTTATTATACATTTCCTATATAATGCATTTTTCTTTTTACATGCCTTCTCTATTCCCTTAGTAATCCATGGTTTATCATCATTTTTGCGCTCCATTAGTCTTATAGAAACAATGTTTTTCATATTGTTCAATTAGTATGGTCAAGAAAGCATCATAGGCTCTATTAGGATCATCATTTACATAAACCTCACTCCAGTTTTGTTTCTTAAGGTCCTCCTCAAGGGCAGCAGTGGCTTCTGGTGTTCTGTGTCGAATCATTTTATAATTATTTGTCCTGTTTTCAATTGTTTTTTTTAATAAACTTTGAAAAATCGCAAAAAGTTGGAGATGATCAGTCATATCCTTTATAAATAATCTTCCTACTATTTTTCCTCCAATTTCATTTGTATAAATATTATCTATTAATGTAGCAGTGTCTATTATTCTACTTGGTTTTGTAATCACAGGAAATAGACCTCTACTATACACCATGTCAAAAAAAACGCATCATTACTCCAATCTTCAGTGTCACATGGTCCTTCAGAAATCATGCTGATTTGCTGCTGAAGAAACATTTCTTCTTATTATCAATGTTGAAAACATTTGTGTTGCTTTATATATATATATAATAATTTTTTATTTTTTTTTGAAACCGTGATACATTGTTTTCGTGAATCTTTGATGAATAGAAAGTTCAAAAGAACAGAATTTATTTGAAATAGAAATCTTTATAGATCATTATACATGCCTTGGGATTTTCAATTACATTAACTTAATGTAATGTTTAATTAACTTTATGTAATGTAATGTTTAATTAACTTTAAAAACCTTGATTTTATTTTACAGAAACCTATACTACACCCATTGCACTATATTACACCCATATCCTGACTACATTACCCATGTGTCCTCTCTCTAGGTCTGACTGGGTGGAGATCGTGGAGCCGCGCTCGAGGGAGCGTATGTATGTCAACCTGCTGACTGGCGAGTGCGGGTGGGAACCGCCGTCCGGCGTCCCTGTCCGTCAGTCGGACGGCAACCAGTGGTGGGAGCTTTTCGACGGCAATAACAACCGGTTCTACTATTACAACTGTACGAGCCAGCAGACGGTCTGGCACAGGCCTCAAGACTGCGACATAGTGCCTCTAGCACAACTCCAAGCCATGAAGAGGAACTCTGAGGCTGAGATCAGGGGTCAAGGGAGGATCCCTAGAGGACCGGCGGATGGCAAGCGGACTCCCCTGCCTGGGCTGCTTTCATCTATACAGTCCTCCTTACTGGAGCAGGAGAGTGGGAGGGAGACACCACCGTCCAAGGGCAAAGGGGACAGTTTGGAGGGAAGGAACCAGGGAAATAGGTGAGGATGTCTGGAGCACTTAAACTTGGATTTCTCATGGTGGCAATCAGGGCTTGACATTAACACCTGGATTTCAGCAGTGGCGTGTAACGCAGTCACTCCTACTAACCAGTTTGGCGGGTTGAATTTTATGTATAATATATACATTTTTCAGTCTTTTATAAAGGCATCTGAAATAAGTGCAAAATTGTGTTACATATCGATACTGAAATATCTGAAACGCTTCCAATACTCATTTTCTGGAGAATAGATACACAATACAAGCGGCGCTTTCTCACTCTCTCTCACCTCTCTGACAGTGAGTTGACACACAGACCCACCTCCCCTCACTCGTTTCATTTGCTTCGGATGAATATTGTTAGTGTTACAGGGCTTTGATTTCGGCGTGGGACATAATTTTACTCATTCCCGCAGATTTTGTGCTCACACCCAAAGTGAGGGTTGAGGGTTTTTTAGCTGCTTACTGAGCTTAAACAGTCAAATACACACAAAATAATGTCAAAATGCCAGTCTTGGTGAGTATTCACATAAACACAGTCAGTTATGTTTCAAGTGAACGTAAACAATTGGGAAAGAAGTATAATGGATCAGGTCTTAAAGTGACAGCAGCCTAATGTACCTGCTGCCAAATTATGAGATAATATTGAAAATATCTATATGGCAGTTTTTCCCCAATGGTATCAATGTCAAAATTGTGGCCAGTGAAAATGCTGAGTGGCATTGGAAAACCACTAGCCACAGTGGCTGGTGAGCAAAAAGGTTAATGTCAAGCCCTGGTGGCAATTAAAGGGATAGTTCACCCCAAAAACAACATTTCTGTCATTCATTCACCCTCATGTCATTCCAAACGTGTATGACTTTTTCATCTGTGGTCCCATGTTGTTTTTGTACCCTACTGACTTCCATTGTATAGACAAAAAGACATATCTTCTTTCGTGTTCTGCAGAAGAAAGCCATACAGGTTTGGAATGACGTCAAACCCTTGAGCTCCACGCTCTGCTAAACACACTTTCATGGCTGTGTTTAATGGGATTTCTTATTACCAGGAGTGGTGTTTTAATCGGTCTCATAAGGTTATAGTGGGCTTTCAGATTAACCACTTTGTTGGGCCGCAATCTCAGCATCTTGACTCATCATGGTCTGGTTAGCACATTAGTTCTGCACAGGCTGGTGTTCTTGCTCCTGGCACTTTCACACCAGAGCTTTTGGTGTGGACCTGAGTCCATTTCAAACTCTTTTGGTGGTTCATTTGGTTGTTGTGGAATCTATTTTCAGAGCACCAGAGAACAGCACTAAGCCCCAAGTATACTTCAGTTTTGATGCGAACACTTAGCATATACATACAGCCTAGTACACAGCCTTTCAAAGTATAAAAAGCATTCCGATAATAATATACGGTGAATAGAAAATTAAGTGTTTTTTCACACACTACACCCTCTCTCTTTGTTTAAAATTTTGTCATTTCCTTATCAAGATTTTCTTCACTCTGTTGCCCCATCATGACGGTAGTTGAACTGAACGAGAAAACTGACCATAGAAGAAGTAAAGGTTTATGCTAATGAGTGCCCCTTGTGGCCACACTAAGAATGCGGCGTACATGGATTGCATTATGATTTCCTTTTGTAATACATTTCTGAACCCAGTAGTGCATGGAATCGTTCTTGGATAGCTACAAGCATTTGCATTCACTTAGCATGTGTAGATGATAAGCATTTCTGACATTTTATTTACTGGAAACTAAGTTCCTCACTGTATGACTCAATGCTGGAAAAGGTCTCACCTGGTCTATCACACATATGATGTCACACTTTGTCTTTCTGGGTCAGCCTCGCCTCAGTCTTTTTTTCAGGTAAAAATAACATGCAAGGTCTGTTCTCCTAATATTTTCTTCATTTGGGACTCTTGAAGCTGTTTTGGCATAGATACACTGTTCATTTGGTAGAGCGCCAGTTACTGAGAGAGAGAGAGAGAGAGAGAGAGAGAGAAAGGTGCCTAGCAGACTCCTCTAACAAAATCAGCCTTAAATGGTCACACGCTTTTCCTTGTTAACACGCACCCGTTACACACCCTGGAATGCGCTTTCTCTGCGGTACTTAAAATGCTGTGTGTTAATACCTGTTTGCTAATTGTAGCTCCTTTGGTGGGACACATTTACACACACTTCCACTCTTTTAAAATTCAGACCTATTGGTTTGTCAGCAGATGAATTTAGGACGCAAAGTTGTTTCTTTTTTTAGGTTACACAATTCTCATGCAGTGTTGTTATTGTTAGCTCAAACTAAAATGTTATAAAATAGTTTCTGGCACTTGAAATACATCTTAAATAAAATTGAATATAAATTTTAGATGAAAAACTTTTTAAAAAAAAAAAACATCAATGAAAATTAGATTTATCTTGGCAACTAACTAAAATAAATCCGTTTAAGTTGAAGTACTAAAATTACTAAAGCTGAAATAAATTAAATAGAAATATTTTAAGAAAACAAAAAGCACATAACAAAAACCTCAAATTAAACTTAAACTATAAAAATAAAAGCTAATTCAAAATATGAATAAATACTATAATGGTATATTAATAATACTAAAATAACACTGTTTTCATTTATCAAGCATTTCTCTGAGTTGTGTCCGGTTTATCATAGCTAACTAAAACTATCAATCACCATAAAAATCCTTTGCTTCGCATAAAATAAACATTAATTGGAGGGAAAAAAAAAAATATATATATATATATATATATATTTTTTTTTTTTTTTTTTTTTTTTTTACTAAACTATTTTTACTTTACTAGTAACAAATTACAACTAAATAAAAAATTTGTAAACTAAAAAAAATAATAAAAATTATTAAAACAAAAAAAATTTAATTTTTCTAAAATTAAAATGAAAATGCAAAAATAAATACTATAATAGTATATTACTAATACCAAATATATATATAATATATATGTGTGTGTGTGTGTATGTATATATATGTGGGTTGACTATCTATATATATATATATATATATATATATATAAAAGGAAAAGTTCATATTTTAAAAAAAAAGAGTAAAAATATGAAAGTAAAAACTAATTCAAAATATTTATGAACAGTAATAGTCAATCTCAGCAATAGAGTTGTGTGTACGTGTGCACGCCCTAGTTCTCAGGAAAGCAAATTAGCAGCTCACACTCAATTAAAAGTAGGGCAAGTGTTCCAGCCTGTACATATTTTTGGTGTGCGTGTGCGCGTGTGTGCGTGTGCGTGTGCGTGTGTGTGTGTGTGTGTGTGTGTGTGTGTGTGTGTGTGTGGTACAGCTAGGGGACGTCCAGCACAAGCTGCCGTCAGAAGGAGTGTAGCCCAGTAACGGCGAGCTTTTTTTGGGTACAGTCACACCGCACGTCCCTGAGGTCATGGAGGAAACCTGGTTCTCTATACTTATACTTGTGTTGCATGTCCTGTGGATGTCAGAGAGGGTAAGATGTTGACTCTTTAGGGGTTCTTGGGCTGTGTTTTAAAACCTGGTGAACTGCCTGTGTGGATAGCAGCCATTAGGCACGTTCTGAATGATGAAGTTTTAATTTGAAACACACATACAGTATGATGTCCAACATTCTGTCTAGGTAGGCAGCTGTTTTGGTTTATTAAACGTAGCATTTGGAATTAGAATAAGTTAGAGTTATGGAAATCTCCTAAAAAGTTTTAGGAGAAACTGCTAGTCCACCCCTCTGACTGTATGAGCTGTCATATTGAGACGTGTGTGTGCATGTGTTTATCCTTTTGCCAATCGGGCATTGGCATTGTGGGGGCTCTTTCCCCTCGCCTTTAACATATGGGCCATCTCTCTGGCTTAGTCAGTGTGTGTGTGTGAGTTGATTTTCTTTGCCAGAGATGGACAAAGAGCACTCGTTTTGGCTCCATACACGCTCTACAAATAATATGTATTAGTGTTCCAGATTTTGTGACTTTTGTGTAGTTGGTTATGTGGGTGAGTAGAGCCATACTGTAATTTGTAATATGAGTAACAAGACTGTAATATATAATATAGTTTTGTTATTCTTATTTTGTCATAGACAAAATGACTGGTTGGCTGACTGTAATGCTATTGTTGTTGTAATTGTTGTTGCATTTTATACACCCCCCCCTTCCCCAAGTCACTGTTTGGATTTAAACAGGCAAATGCTTAAGCATCTATGACTGGATCATTACTGCTGTGATTATTATGTTTCTAGCATGTCATATGTTTGGGAACAGTTCTTTTAACCCTAACTGATGGAGTGTGTAGCTTTTAATTCCTTAAACAACCGTGTAGGAAGACGTATCATGGCCATATTCCAGGATGACAAAGCCAAGATTCATCAGAGTTAAAATTGTGAAAGAATGGTTCAGAGAGCATGAAGAATCATTTTTACACATGAATTGGCAGACCTTAAATTTCTTAAGTCTTTGGGATGTGCTGGAGTAGACTTTACAGAGTGCTCACGTCTTGCATTGTTCTCTTGATGGAAATAACTTCACAACAATTATTTCCATCATGAGGTGCATCAATTTTTGGTCAAGTTCGTGTATTGACAATGCAAGAGGTGAGCACTCTGTAAAGTCTCCTCCAGCACATCCCAAAGACTTTTAAAAGACTGTCATCCTGGAATATGAACATGATGTGTCTTCCTACATGGTTGTTTAGGAAATGAAAAGCTACACACTCCATCAATTAGGGTTAGAAGAACTGTTTGCCTATTTAAATCCATACAGCGACGGGCAGTGTATTTCATAGTTGATCACTAGCTCGTGATGTTTTGAATGCTGATCCCCACCATGTTTCTTAGCTAGCTTAGCAGGACTTGGTTGATTAGCTTGCAGGTAAACAGCTGCCAATTCTGATTCACTAGCTTGACCAGCATGGAAGCTATTGAGCCGCCTACCTAGACAGCATTTTTGGGCATCATTCGTTAGGTTTTGAGACCCAGCTATCATGTGCTGCGTATTCCAAATAAGATTTCACATCACTTTTTCAGATTTTTTGCACACCAAAAGGATGGAATTTGCTATAGTAATTCTCAAATATTGCAGTGATATTTGCAGCATTTTTGTGTTGTTTTGAGGTGAAACCAATAATCATTATTAGTAATTACACAATATTTATGTAATTTATGTAATTAGTATTATTTATGTAATTGGTACAATTACTTTTAATTTTTAATACTTTTTTTTGTGTGTATTTGCTGAAATAAATCGTGGATTCCTGATGCCCAAATGCTCCATGTGGCCGTTCAGTCCCTGCTCATTTTACGATGGAATACACTGCAATGAGCGATCAAGATGTTTGGGCTTAGAATTGTGGATTTTGATTAGCTAATACTGCTTTTCTGTTTTGTGGAAATAAGACAAAAATGCCACCAATAATGCGACAGTTGAATTTGCATTTATTCTTGCAAATTCTATGTAATGTGTTGAGTGTTAGAGATTAGTCTAAGCATGGGGTCCTGTGACTCAACTATGTCCTAAAGACAGAGGGAATTATGTGTCTTCAATCTGCCTCCTTCGTTCCATCCTTCCCTCTCGCTCATTTACTTTTTCTTTTTTTTTGCTGTGAGGTTTCTCTGGTAAAGAGGATTGAAGTGGGCAGCATTAATCTGTCTCATACATTCTTGCATTATGTCCTCCTGTAGAAGGCAGGAATCCATTCAGATTAGAGCTGAGAACAAAGGGCGGGTATAAACCCTCATCCCCCTTTACCAGCCACATCCCAGCAGAGAAAGACATGCACCCGAGGACACTGAGACGAGAGGATCTCAGTGAATTAAGAGAAGAGAATCAGGCTTTGCTGACTGTAAATAAATCAGTGCTTAAAGGAATGGTTCAGCCAAAAATCATTTACTCACTATCATGTGTTTGAACCTGTGTGATGTTGTTTTTTTCTGTGCAACACAAAATGGCACTTTTTAAAGAATTTTCATGCAGCTATTTTCCATACAATAACAGGCAGAGTAACCAGAGGCTGTCAAGTTCCAATAATGATGCAAAAGCATCATAGAAGTATCATAAAAGCAGTGTTGTTATTGGTAACTAAAACTATTAAAAATGTTTTTTGTTCATTGAAATAAAGCTGAAATTAAATAAAATCTAAATTTTAGAAAAAAATAAAATAAAATGCTTAAATGACAATTAGAAACTGAAATAAAAGATTGTTGAAGTACTAAAATTACTAAAACAGAAATAAATTAAAGCTAACTATATATATATATATATATATATATATATATATATATATATATATATATATATATATATATATATCGCCAAAGTTTGCAAAAATATTTAGCAATTTTGCCCAGCCTTGTTCTGGGCAAAATTGCTAAATATTTTTTGCAAACTTTGGCGATAATCAATATATGTTGATATTTTTTCCCAATGCTCTCAAAAAAAAAAAAAAAAAAAAAAAAAAATATATATATATATATATATATATATATATATATATATATATATATATATATATATAATATTTTTTTTTTTTTTTTTTGCCCCCCATGAAAAAGACATGATCTGGATAGAACAGCTTTTGTTACAAAGTATAAACAAATGATTTACTGCAAAATAAAAACAAAACAAAAATTAATAAATTCGACATAGTAACAACTTACTGATTTTTATTAAATGAACACAAATGGAACATTTAAAATCATTTACTTAAAGGTACCAATGTAAAAACTTGATAAAATATGAAAATGATATCTTCCTACAGTCATCCTACAACAAGTTGGAAAGTGAGTTCTTTGAAGAACAAGAAACACATGAAGAACAAAAATACATTTCACACTGCATAAAACAAGTGGCACGTCTGTTAGTTAGCATTTACACTTCAAGACTTAATGCACAGATCTATTCTGATATACAGGATCAAACTTTTTGTCTCTTTGATTGCCATGGTCATCACTGTCAATCATCTCATTTTCAAATTCAGTCCTGAATTTAATTACAGCAGTCAATCCAGAAACTTCGCAGTGTGTGTAGCTAGCAGCATGAGAAATAAAGCATTTAGTTAAACTGGGAATTGGTTATAAAAAATTTTTTTAAAAAGCGAGCAAAGAGCGCTCCCTTTAAAATCACTGAAGCTGTCAATCACTCTAGCGCAGGGGTGTCAAACTTATTTTAGGTTGAGGGCCGGATAGGAAAGAATGTAGCCATG
This sequence comes from Elopichthys bambusa, assembly GCA_037101425.1. Classification (NCBI taxonomy): domain Eukaryota; kingdom Metazoa; phylum Chordata; class Actinopteri; order Cypriniformes; family Xenocyprididae; genus Elopichthys; species Elopichthys bambusa. The sequence continues at coordinate 26,396,039 of CM074451.1, read as the reverse complement.
TGCAGGCCGAATTACCTTTTTTTAACCTTAGTGTGCTGACAGATACATTTAATATTAACCAAACAAACTACAAATTAATTTGCAAGAAAACTAGAAAAACACACTGCTCTTTGAAAACGGCATTTGTTTTTACAGCGAAAAGACTTTATTACATTTTTATTTAATAATACTTTTATTTAATAAATTTTATTTAATATTACTTATGATGGATGATATTTATTCTAATATTACTATTTTTTTTTTTTTATTAGTGATGCACCGATTTTGATTTTTCATGGCCAAGTCCAATTTTTTTACAAGCAAATTTGCAGATTCTGTAGCATGAGTAGTTGTTTTTGATTTAAATTTGATTATATAATTTCAAGATTTACAGCAAAAACAGCATGATCTGACTATAGGTTTGTGAAATTATGCTACATAAGACACCTGCACAAAACAAAAATTGCAGATGGACTGAATGAAAATGCACTCTCTGTCAGTAGGTGGCGCTTATGGAACAGCACCGATGTAGCGTTTCCTTTCTTACTGCTGTACACTAGGCAGCGCTGCACTTGAAACCAACTTTATACGGAGATAAAGAGAAAAAGACAATGCCTTCGTAACTTTTCTGTCAGTTCACTTCAGAGAAATTTATATAAACCTCAATATTTATATTTTCTTCCTATATTTCGCGAACAGTGAGCTTGTGCCTGGTACGGTATTTTCCTCTGCTGGCGCATCTGTGTTCTCCCCTTTGCGGCCGTATTCAGCGTTTGCCTGTTTACAGACTTCGTAATATTTCCACACAAATGACATTCTGGGAAATGATTGCAAAGCAGTTTGCCAGAATAGAGATTCAATTCATTCCCCGGGCCGGGTTGGACACCTTTGTGGGCCGTATTCGGCCCGCGGGCTGTATGTTTGACGCCCCTGCTCTAGCGGGAGCTCACTGACTGAGCTCTGCACATCATTTGCCGTTATGATCAATGTTTTCTACACTGCGCAATGAATCTCTTATTCACATCATGTTTACACATTGTAAGTTATAATGAAATGATTTGTGTCCAAAAATCCAGCATTTTGAGCAGTATTAAGTGGATTTGCTACTGACTAACCAACACCTCTGACTGGTCATCATGTTCGACGCTCAACAGACATGGGTACAGTGATAGGCTACAGTGCTCACCGCTATTAAACACACTGTAAACAGAAACCTTTGATGCTCTTCATAGAGCGCTCACACTAATACACATAGGAGCGTTTGAAAGCAACATATTCATGAGACGTAAGTGAAATTGGCAAATTAAGTGAAGCTTTTCATATCGTAAGCAAAGATATTGTGATAACATCGCCAATATTCAATATATCGCCCAGCCCTACTTCCGAAAAATGTAGTGAACAAGTCATGTGAACCACTTTTGTAGCACTTTTACTAGTTGAGCTGCCCAGTGGTTCTTCACAATTTTCTACTCAACAGGAAAACAACAGCATATTAGTTTGGAACTGCATGATAATGAAAAGCTTTCATGAGTAGCAAGGTCTGTCTGTTTTTTTTTTTTATTGAATGTGTTTTCAGTATGCGGTACGTGATGTTTGAAGAACAGCATGACATCTGGTTTAATCTTTGGAGATCATCTTGTGACAGACCACCTCATGTTGTTATTGTTTTTATTTCTTTCTCTGGATCCATCATCCTGTGTGCGGATGCTTTAATTGGACATGTCCTCTCAGATCTCATGCATTATCTTTTCCTCTGTGGGGGCGACATTTTATCTAACATGCAGATATTTCAGTAGCACATGGTCTTTAGAGAAAAGGAACCGGTAAATTGTATACGTTCACATGTGCCTACATGTGTCTGGAACTGTTCGTGAGTGCCGTTTGCTAAGACAGCATCACTATCACTACTTATACTTACAGGTTGGGATTTGAACAAATTAGGTCGCATTTACACTGCAGGTTTTGATGCCCAATTCAGATTTGTTGACTATATCCAATTATGACCCATATCCAATATCTGCATTTACACTTTACACTGGGCAAAACAACCCCAAGGTAGATGTGCTGACCCGGAAAATCTTAGGTCGGAAAGGAAGTAAAAACATACTGGACACAGACAGAATGATTGCACCATCTTTGAAGGTCGGGAAGTAAAAACAGGAAGTAAAAACATACTGGACACAGACAAAATGATTGCACCATCTTTGAAGGTCAGCCAAAAATTGGGTTGAGCCTTCGTCCTTCATTGCGGTATTGAAAAGAGTCATGTGATCACGGTTGGTGAGCTGACGTCACTTTTTCAATGGCGTATGACTCGCATTGACGGTGTAGTGACAAATTGGGCCCCCCCCCCCCCCCCCCCCAAAATCGGGTCTCCATTGGGACCCCAAGAAATCCCATTGGTTCAAATTGCTTTTAATATGTACTCTCTTTAGCGCCTGATTACAATTCCTACAAAATCTTATGATAAATGCTGTTTCAACTAGGTTATAATGACCATTAATGTATTAGTTAATGTACTAGCATAGCATACAGATACCCGATTAGCCTGATAGCTTAGTTTATACACACATTTGCACTTGCCCTACATGTATTCACAATTATCTTTAATGTAATTGTGTTAAATTAAGTGTTAAATAAAACAAATGAATGATGTTCAGTTATTTACTTAATAACCTATTATTTTTATTTATTAACAGTTAATTAAGTGTAAGAAATTACGTTCACTTGGTTTTATTATGCACTAATTTGTTTTCTTACGCATTATATAGTAAGCTATGTGCATTTTAAATTAATATAATTCGTATATACTTAGAATAATAATTAGTAATGTCCTCATAAGTCACCCTCTCCTTGTAATACCTATGTCATACCCATGTCATTATACAAATTTGTGTCCTGATATGTCACAAAAACACACACACACACACACACACACAGTACTCAGAGAGGTATTCATATGCTTCCTGACCCAGAGGACGAGTCTTCCATGCCGTGAACACAGAAACGCTCTGTTCAGGTTCAAAACCAGCTTCACCAAATGCATAGCAGATTTTAGGGTGGGTTGACTGGTAATTACAGGAATACCGGTTAAGAAATAAAGGGAGGGATGGAATAAACAAAAAAGTACAATATCTTATACTTCCACTAAAATGAAGCTGCAAGTTTAGTAACATTTATTAGACACTAGTACTATTTACTTAGTAGTGTGTGTGTGTGTGGTATGCGATCTTGCACGTGTGTGTGCGCGTGTTTTTGTGACATATCAGGACTCAAATTTGTATAATGACATGAATATTACTAGGAGAGGGTGACTTATGAGGATATTACCCCATTTCCCCATTTTTCCAAAGGCTTATAAATCATACAGAATGAGTTTTTGTGAGAAAGTAAAAATGTGCACAGTTTCCTGTGATGGGTAGGTTTAGGGGTGGTGTAGGGCGATAGAAAATACGGTTTGTACAGTATAAAAACCATTACGCCTGTGGAATCTCCCCACAATTCACAAAAACGTGTGTGTGTGTGTGTGTGAGAGAGAGATTATAGGGCTGCAAGAGATAAAGGAAGCAACAGAGACAGAGGGCGAGTGCTCAACTCAAAGGGCCACCCAGCAGGACACGCTTATGCTTTTTATATTGTAGGGTCTGCCCTGGTAAGCACATGTACGATGCCAAGGTGTCTGGAGCATTCTATTTTAAGCTTCAGTTTTGAATAAATATTTTATTTGTGAATAAAACAGTTTATATATAAAGTTTGTGTTAAGGTTAAAGTTTGTTATATACAGTTTGTGAACTGATGTTCAGCTGTTCTTTTTAATAGTCAACATATTTTCATCGGTCATCTAGCTCTGTAAACACTCACTAAAAAAACTCCACAGTCGTCATGTTTTCAGGCCATTTCAAGTTTGATTTTGATATGACAAAAATGGTAACACCTAATATCATCAATGCTATTATTTTGTTAATTCAAAACGATTTGTGAACGTGCACGAAAACAAGATGCGGTATTTATCGCGTGAATCATTCATAGTGAATCATAACCAATCATATCCAGTCATAGCGTGATGGAGGCATTACCTCCTCTCACGTGACTTTCCCCCATTCATTCTCAATTGCCCCCCACAAAACTCACTGCACGCTATAGGGGGTCTATTAAAACTCAATAGGCTCAGGGGAGGCACAAGAGATGTGGACTCCTGCTGTAACTTCACCTGCTGGTGTCGCTGTTGGACAGTGTTACTTTAGAAACACAAGTGATTTATACACACTCTGATGTCACATTTTATAAAATTTTTGTTTTTTTATTTTTGTAATATGGATTTTTTTTTTTTTTTGAGGAGGCATTGCCTCCCTTGCCTCCTCTTAGGAAACACCAATGATCTGTCTGTCTGATCTCGGTCGGTCTATATCCCAATAGTTTGGGGCAGGGCTATCTGCTTGACCTTTAAAACACAAATTATTATTTTTTTTTATTTAATTTGATGACTAGCACTTACATGCTTCACAGTATCACTGTAAATTAACAGTCGCTATTCAAATATTACTATGAATATATATGTAGCTATGAAACTGGTGTGATGTTCAAAATCACTGTGATATTCATGATCGAATGATCAAATTTATCATAAATAGTCATTGTATTTCCACTTGCTTGCTGAAGTTTGTAGGTCTTGAGTAACATTAGGAGGGTCATTGAGTTCACAGAAGCCCTCTCACTCAGGACCCACGTGTTTTAGCGGTCTGTGTTTATGCCCGTCTGAATACTTGCCATATTTTCCTCTTCAGTGGCACATAGCCATGAGAAATGCACGTCGTCTTCACTATGGTACCCCTTCCCTGAGAGACAGAAATGAAGGGAGATATTACACTACCCCATTTCATGTGTTGATCATGTGTGTGAGGTTTTGTTTTGAATGTTATTGTATGATGGGGTAACAAACGCTAGCGTGCACTTGCTCTCGCATTCACACAGGGCTGTTCCAGACTTTGGTCACATTTACACTCTAATCTGTTTGTCCTGTGTCACATCACTCATGGCCTCATTCAGAAAGTAGGCCATTTATCAGGAGAGCACTGCTGTATCATTGTCACACAGGCATAATGACTCACTTCCTGTCATGAATTTGCTGATACTAAATTTATATTTTTATTATTATTGCATGTGCAATGAATGCCTAGTTTACACTAACAGCAACTTTATTTATGGAGGTCATCAGGTAGTTATATTGTTATCATTTCGATAAATCAAATAGATGCTGGTCAGGATGCTTAAACAAACAGAGCAATGTTTTGATAGTGGCAGTGTTTAGACTTTTTGGAATAATCAACAAATGAATGGTTTGCATGTTAAGATGGGATGGGAGAAAACATTTGAACATTTAACAAATAATTTAACATTTTAACAGACTATGCACTTCAATTTGGCTCACTAAGTAAACACGAGCACTATTGAGTAAACTAGCTGAATGAGTGTTATTTCATGCCATGAAATTAAAATGAAATTATTAGCTTTTTAGTAATGGCCATTTCTAGGGTGTTCCAAAAAGATCACAATTCACTTTTAATAGAATTACTTGTCTTTCTCTTCGTTGAAAATGGACCAAAAATATGATGATTCATGTTCTGTGCCAGGTGTATAAAAAAAAAAATGTTTTTTGCTAAATATTTTTATTTTATTTTGTAGGGTATTTCAGGTTTGTTCGGTTTCAAAGCACTTTATTTCCTACACAAAATGCTAAATGTAATTTAGACAACAAAATACTAGACACAAATAGTACGTTAAAGGCATATCTTTTGACAGCCATCTCTCTCTGTCATAAAAGTTTTAGAGTTTTTGTAGGCAGCTCATGCTAGTACACGCTAAAAATTGCAGCTATTAGCTCATGGCTCTACAGTGCGCCCATTTCACTCGCATTTGCTCCTGAAAATAACTGCGTGCGACCGTGAAAAGATATTTAAGCGCACTATTGCGAGTGACCCCGATTCATTCTCATGAATCTACAATCGGGATAAAAAGTACAAGTCCCAAAATGCATCTAAACTGAACAGCAGTTATGTTACGTACTGCTGCTTTTCATGCCTTAATTCAAAGACTTTGCTTCAGTCAGCAGAGCAAGTGCATAAGACGTGCGCTCCGGACTACGCTCCAAAGATTGTTTACAAGGTGCAACCAGTGTGATGCAGACACGCGCACTTACCGGTCTGGTCTCGTGCTGCTGTTTCTTTGCAGCCAAATTAATTGTAAATACTACATTTGGATTATCATAATCAAGGTCGGAGATTACCGGGGGCTTGGGGCAAAAATGCCTCCAAAAATGTATTTTAAGTGCGCATATTACTTTCACATTTGAAGTAGCGTCAATTCGGAGGCTGCAATTGCTTGAATGGTGGGTGGGTTCATTATTATTCTTAATGAAAAACACAACAATAAAACAGTACAATGACAGTACATTTCACTTGTCAACCAAATCTTCATCCCTCGTCTTGTCATTCAGAAAAGTGAGGCGAAATGGGCGAAGTGAGGTGAAATCTGACTCCTGCTGCTGATCTGTGCTGTGACTCTCGTTCGGCTCACTGAATTAAGCAGACGCGTTCAGTTTTTAACTGTAGTGTCTATTTTCTAACTAAACTAAATGAATATTATTACTGTAAAAAATGGCGGTGGGGCCGGTGCCGCGCTCACGGTGAGCAAGTGATATAACACCGTCGATCTCAGCAAACCTAATATGTGTAATAAGTTAAGTACGATCACACGAGTAGCCTATACTCCTCTTTCTCCGAGTATTGGCATGATTGCAAATGTGATATTTACTGATCTGACTGAAGTCCAATAAACAAGCTGATATTAAGTGACAAAATTTTAGCCACAATACTTTCTGTTTTTGCTCGATTTCGTGAAAAATGTTGCGCCTCTCCCAGCAACGGTGATTCCTGAATGAATCTGCGTTTTGAACGACTGAATGACTCGCACATTAAGATTTACCGCCACGTACTGGCTGTTTTATTTTTATATTTACACTTTACATAGACTGTTTTTACTTAAAATATTAAATGTTTGAAGATTCTTTTTTTTTTTATACATAAAAATTATATTTAAAAACATTCGTACAACATTATTTGCATTAAGCAGTCTATATAAATGTCTAAATAATACCGCTTCAGATGGAGTTTCTGTGCCACTTCTGTAGTGCAAAGATGGATGATTTCTTATGATTGATAACAGTCTGATTGGGTCTTATTGTTTAACATTTAAAAACAAATTTTCTATTTTAATTTAAGAAATTGATTAAATATGATGCATACATTTAATAAGATTAGAAAAATTGCTCTTATAATGCTACAAATGCCCCAGGTAATAAATTTAAATGGACAAATATCACCCTGTAATGGGAAAGTTAATGTCTGTTATTGATCAGAAAGTGCTCCTAAATTTTTGACTGTGCTCTTAAAGAAAAATGTTACCGTAGAGCCCTGTAGCTTACTGTTTTCTGTAAGCTAAGAACCGAAAGCCTTACGATAACAAGCTTGTTTTTGTTCCTCAAGTATTTCATCCATCTCACAGATCAGAGAAACTCTTCCCCTCATCTCGCTCTGTCACTGTTTCTGCCACACTAATTAAAACGCCCTGACTGCTAACCCAATTTGACTCTCCATGACCAAATTGAGTTAGCTCACATTTCAAACGGATTTTAGCTCTATTTTTCTCTTCCTGCAAATTCAGCAGCTTCAAACATATTTTTCCTCTCAGAAGTTGTTGACGCAGCGACGGAGATGACAGAGAGCTCAGTATATGAAACTAAACACTGCGACTGCCAAATCGATTCTTCAACAGACACGTGTTGATCCGTGAGCCGAGCGAGTTTTATGGAGCGTGTTTGTCAAATGTAGTGAGTGGTCTGGGATGGATAAGGGTGTGTGAGTGCTGCCATATGGAATGTGGAGTATTTAGAGCTCATATTCCCCACATCAGGTCAGTAAGGTCGGCCTGGAGGTCAGAGATCAGAAGCTTTGACCTTGGGAAGCGAGATGAAGAAAGGATAGTGATATTCCCTTTGTGTTCGGGCTTATTGGTGTGCAGTAATTCAGTATTTTAGTTGTATTCTGAGTCTTTGCAAACGTACACACACTTACACACTTTCACAAACAAGCACATGCATGCATGCATATACTTCATGTTCATAACATTCCAAAACCAGTGAATACCGAAGTCTCTTCGGATTCCATGCTTGACTTTCCCATGACAAATCCCTTTAGGACAACCCACCCGTTCCCCTTCTCTCTCTCTCTCTCTTGTGTCTGGCTCTTTCTCATCCTCCTTCCCAGTGGATCTTTTTTTTTTTTTTTGTGCAGTGTTTGTGTGCAGTTTGTTTGGGGTGTGTTTTTGTGGGTGTGTGTGATTCTGTGCGCTCTGTCATACTCAGAGTCTGAAATCCAGTCACACAATGACACCTACACAGATATCACCACAACACAACACAGCTGTATCTGTCTGTCTTTCTCCTAATTTGTTTACCCTTCTCAGCTCCACTAAATATAGCTATTTATACAACAGCATTCAGCATTATAATAGTACTGGTGGTTAATATATTGGTACATTTTAGGGCATTCTAATAGTTCTAGAGCCCTATTTGAATGATCTAAGCACATGGTGTAAAACGTACTGCGCAAATGCACTTAGGGCATGTCCGAATCCACTTTTGCTAGTTTAATGATGGGAAAAATTGGTCCAAAATGGTTGTCCCTATTCTCTTAATGAGTCATGGGTGTGTTTTGGGCGTAACATGCAATAAACCAATCAGAGTCTCGTCTCCCATTACCTTTAAAAGCCAGTTGCGCTCGCACCATTGTGTAATAAGCAGAGTGTATGCGTGTTGTGCACCCGCCCATAGGCGCATATTACTAACACGCTCTTTAAATGACAAAAAAAATTGAGTAAATAAGTCGTTTTCAGTTGCCTCAAAATAGCAATATGCCAACAATGTGCCTGAACACTCCTCGTTTTCAGACCAGCACACCCATGGATGTACAAATGGGCACAAAGGCATTTGCTATATAAACAACGTGGCGCAGGACATGAAAATGATAACTGCGTCAGGCTGGCACCGCATTGCACCGGGTGTATGATAAGGCCCCTAGTGTTTTATCTATTGGTACTTTTTAGTGCATTCTAATAGTTCGTGTTTTATTCTTTTACGGCATTCTAAGGCCCCGTTTACACTAGTGCATTTTTGTTTTAAAATGAAAATGATCCTCGTCTACACTAGTGTTTCCACAGCATTTCAGAAACGATCTCCGTCCACACTACACAGCTGAAAATGCATGTCACATGACTGTTCATGCACACTGGGCATGCACGTACAAGTGTTGCCTCTTGTGCATGGAGGTAGCTGCAGTATTAAAAAAATGCAGAGTTTAACTGCACATAGACTGCTAAAAATTACAACAAAGCCAGCAAAAAACGGGTCAGGAGCCATGGCGGGTCAGGAGCCGTGGGCGGCCGTGGCGGGTAAGGGGCCGTGGGCGGCCGTGGCGGGTCTGAGGCCGTGGGCGGCCGTGGAGGGTCTGGAGCCTTGGAAGGCCGTGGCTGAGCTGAAACCCCGCCCATGAATTCCCCAACCACAGGTACATGCCGTCTGGAGTATTTGGGTCAGGCTGAGGAATAGGGGAGTGCCCACTGGAGGGGTAGGTGGAGGAAACCGGCAGTTGCCGAACTGGCCAGGCCGCTTGTATTTCTGTGGGGACTGGACGAGGAATACACGACTTTTCTTGAACCTCTTCAATAACAAAATCAGAACAATTCAGAAAGAGAATCAGATTAATTGTCTCTTTGTGGAAGTCCAGCGGTTTGGTCTGTTCTTCTGTTACGGCTTGGTAGCTGAAGGGATGAGTCATGCACGGACTTCCACAAAAATAGGGTATTTAATGGATGAATGAGAATGAAGCAACCAAAAGCACGTTTACGCAACAATACAACAACAAGAACAGACCAGGAGTGAGAGGAGTGAGTCCGGGAACGCAGGGAACTGTGACACCATGTTATTGTTTTCACGGTCGTCAGGAATACGCACAGCGAATGTGGGCAGCCACATTCCTTATTCCAGGAACTAGGGACTTTGGGTGGTAATCTGTGTTTTGACCGCAGGTACCAGAGTCTAAATAAAGTTTTGGGTAAAAATTTCCTCCTCAAAAAGTCCCTGCTCACAGGGTAGTACTTTTTCAAAGTTCAGGAGCTTTCGGGGGTGGGACTTGAGCGCTGAACATGCTGATTGGTTGAGTTCACGCAGCATTTTATTTCAACCACCATTTTTAAAAGTCTGTTGGGGTGCGTGCAGTAAGAGTTGTTTGCTATTCGAATCAACATTGAAGTTTAAAAAATACGACCGATGGACCGACAACAAGGTTCAGGCTTTATTAAGCTTATATGCGGAGGACGAAATCCAGCCGGAACTGGAAAGTCTTACGTGTTTCCTGGTAAAAAAAAAGTTCCTGGGACAAATGAGGCTAGGTGCTTTTCCACTGCATGGTTCGGTACAGCTTGGTACGGTTCGCTTAAAGAGTACTACCTCAGTTGAGGTTCCAAGCGTGCCGTACCGATACTAAAATGTGACGTGTAAACACTGCAGATCACTGATTGGTCAGAGAGAATAGCAGCATCCACAGAGACAGGCAGAGACACTACCAGCGTTGGATTTGCGACATGAGATGCCAAAAACCCACTGGATTTAAATAGTCAGCAACAGCCATCGTTAGCACAAACTTTTTAAACGACTTGCTTTAAATGGCCGTCATATGCAACGTGAAAAAAGGAAATGTCTGTTAGTAGATGAGGTGGCGGCGCAACTATAACAATCAGTCTATAATTCCACCTACTTTGTAGCGGTACTAAACTGCAGTGGAAAAGCAAACCAAACCAAGCAAAGCGAGCCAAGCCAAGCTGAGCCATGCCATGCCGAGGCAAGTCGTACCACGCAGTGGAAAAGCGCCATAATAGTTCGTGTTTAATCTATTGGTACTTTTTGCTACACTTGACCAACCTCTTCTGTTGGCACATAAAAAACACACAAATTGTGATTGTGATATTGTTCGATTATCTGTCATAACACTAACATATTTACTGTCAGCATATGTAAACATTTCCTCACAGTCTTACATGCGAGTTTGGACGGCTTCAGTTGTTGTATGCGTGAAGTACGAAAGTAAGAACTGTGTACAGTACGTGGGCCAGTGGTTTCAATGCATTTGTGATATTTTTTTTGGGAGATAGGAAGAGGAGATGTTGGAACCCTATGAAACGCACTGCATGTTGTATATCTATAGGAGTAAAACAGGATTATAGCGAGTGGGAGAGATGTAGTTTGAAGAACAAAGGCAAATGTGACTGGATTGCCTCCTCAAACCCACCTACTGAGTATCTCTGTGTTTGTTCATTAGCCTCTGAGCTCCACTGAGAGGTTAAACTCATATTTCTCTTACTCCATATTGGCTTTATTCATGTTCTCAAAAAAAAAAAAAAAAATTTTCATAAGCAATGCTTATGCAATACAAAGTTGCAATTACTTCCCTTCACTAAAAAGTAATAGAGAGGTCATAGATAGACTGCATATATACACAGTATCTATATCTATCTATCTATCTTAAAAATTTGTAAAAGTGCGACACAATAGTTTGTTCCTGTCTCCAGCATTGAGTTTTAATATAGTGATCAGTCACATGACATTTACATCTTAGATGATTGGCCGAAGAAAAACAAATCGGTTCATATACTTCCGGGGGGTCCTGCACTAGCTGAACAAGTACCATTGAGATGAATAGGAATGCCGTAGATCTTCAGGTATATTAGACCATGGTATTCGAGAGACAGAGAGGGAAAGAGCAGCGTGTGCTTTCGTTTGAGTTTTCTCCATCACTATAGCATTACTCTCGGTTTCGCTCAGTGTGAACGCTGCGCTGGTATTTCCTGTTTATGCTGTAGGAGAAACGCCCTTTGAACTTTTCCAACATTCACTCCCTCAGGACACCCCCATTCTGCACTCCGGCCCCCTGTCCAGCCTTTCTCAGCATCCCTTTGTGTTCAGTGCAAATAACACAATCAGCATGGTCTGCACTTGCCAAGATGTTGGGAGTCTTTTGTGGTTGGGTTTGTGAATGAGTGTGTGTGAGAACCTCAACACCTGGCCATTACAGACGCATTCACCCCTCAGGAGATAAATGAGCTGGTGTACTCGGTAGTAATCTCAGCTTAAGTCAGGAAAACATGCTGAAAACTATGCCTTTCAGTTTATTTAAATAAGCAGAAACCGTCAGAGAGTGCTGAGTACATTTATTAAGAGCATAGGGGCAGTGTAAGGAATCGCCTAACAAGAAGTTATTGTGAAAAAATGATCAGAATGAAATAATAGCATGATTGAATAGCATTTAAAAATAACGTTTTAACTCTAGAACTCTATTTATTTTTGTTTTCCTGATCACATTTGTAGTGTAAATATTTAAAGGGTTAGTTCACCCAAAAATGGAAATTGTCATTAATTACTCACCCTTATGTTGTTCCACACCCGTAAGACCTTCGTTCATCTTCAGAACACAAATTAAGATGTTTTTGATAAAATCAGATGGCTCAGTAAATCCTCCATTGCCAGCAAGACAATTAACACTTTCAATGCCCATAAAGCTACTAAAGAGATATTTAAAACAGTTCATGTGACTAAAGTGATTTAACCTTAATATTATAAAGCGACAAGAATACTTTTGCGCACCAAAAAAACAAAATAACGACTTTATTCAACAGTATCTAGTGATGGGGGATTTCAAAACACTGCTTCATTAAGCTTCAAAGCTTTACGAATCTTTTGTTTCAAATCAGTGGTTCAGATCACGTATCAAACTGCCAAAGTCACGTGAACTATTAAAATTTCGAGACACTTATGACGCAACAAAGCCTCGTTTACTGAAATCACGTGATTTTGGCGCTCCAAACCACTGATTTGAAACAAAAGATTTGCAAAGATTCATGAAGCAGTGTTTTGAAATCGCCCATCACTAGATATTGTGAAATAAAGTTATTTTGTTTTTTTTGGCGCACAAAAAGTATTCTCATAACTTCATAACATTAGGGTTGAACAACTGTAGTCACATGATATGTTTTAAATGTCTTTAGTACCTTTCTGGGCATTGAAAAAGGAAATGATCTTGCTGGCGATGCAGGCCTCACTGAGCCATCGGATTTCATCAAAAATATCTTAATTTTTGTTCTGAAGATGAACAAAGATCTTACAGGTTTGGAACGACATGAGGGTGAGTAATTAATGACAGAATTTTCATTTTTGGGTGAACTAACCCTTTAATCATTCAGATATTTATGTCAGTAAGATTTCTAATTTAAATAAACGCTGTTCTACTGTATCTTGGAATCTTGTAAAAACAAATGTATGCGTTTCCTCAAAAATATGAAGCATCACAACAGTTTTCAACATTGATAATAATCAGAAATGTTTCTTGAGCATCAAATTAGCATATTAACTTTGACATCACAGAAATAAATTGCATTTCAAATATAAACAGCTGTTTTTACTGTATTTTTTTGATTTTCTGTATTACTCTACTAAAACCACCACATTAAGATTTATGTATATTTGGAAGCAAAAATAATGCACTTTATTCACTGTTAACCTTGTAGTGCTTTAAGTGATGTGTGTAAACAAGAGACCCACCTTTAGATGAAATTCATTTGAGAAGCATGTTAATATCAGGTGTAAGCAGGGCCAGAGTAATGAAAGACCGATAACAAACATGGAAATATAAGATACAATCACACAGTCCCACTGTAACATAACTTTATCCTAATATTTATACCAAGAAGCTTTATTGACTGAGACAGAAGAGAATGATGTGTTTTTTTTTTTTTTTGTGTGTGTTGAGATTTACAAGCCTGCGACATTGTATTTACTCGACACTGTGAATAGATTGTTGACATTTGGCCATGACACAGTAGACACAATGGATGGGAAAGACCACAGCGGACAGAGAAACAGAGAGAGAAGTTTGGGCTGTGAACAGCGTAGAAACAATCTGATCAAGAGGTAGACAGCCACTTGAATCAAACAAAGAGTGTGTTTTTATAAATGAGCTCAGAGTAGACAAGAACTTGAGGAATGGAGTGTAGTGAATTTTTTTTTATTTATTTTTTTATAGTTAAAACAGGCCTCTCGGGGAGCTGAAGATGTATTGTTTCACACACCGAGAATCTGATCTGATCAAGTCCGGTGGACTGAGAATGTGTGTGTGTGTGTGTGTGTGTGTGTTACGATGGCAAGACTCGCATTCCTGCTACTGTAACCCAGAGGAGGGCCGAAAGTAGCCGCCTTCCCCCTCCCTCCCTCTCTCCTTGTCCTTCTCACCCTCCCTTCCTCCTTTCCTCCCTCGCTCTCTCTTGCTGTCCTTCTCCATACCACTCCATAATTAAACGAACACTGGATGACGGTAAGAATTTGAGCCGAAGTTGATAACCTGCAGAATTGCAGAAAGAGCTCGATTGGCTAAAAATAGACGTTTAGAGCAGCAGGCACTTGCTTCTTCTCTTCGATTTGGCTGTTTTTTCTTGCGTTTCCAGCTGAGGGAGGTGTCCTCTACAATTCTCAGTCACCCCAAGCACCCTTACAGATCGCCGTGCCCCCTATGGGTATGCCAGGGGTAAGTATGATTGCTGACTGCATGCTCAAGCATACGCTGTGCATCACTATCTCAGGTGAGTGTAGATAGTGTGCAACAGGTGTATCTTGAATGATGCAGTCAATTGTGTTGAGTATATATTTTTGCTCATATATGGATATAAATGGTTGATTTGTTTCTTGTAATGTTGTAATGGAAAAGTTGGCTGCGTGTTACTGCACATGTTGTGTAGTTTGATTAGCTTTATTATATAAAGTGGTTAGAAGTTCTTAAACTGATCCGATTGAGTTGTTTATTGTTTCAGTTGTAGTGTGTGTGTGTGTGATTGGTCACCCAAGTCTGAGTGAAATGTACTTGTGCGTAGATGCTTATTTGTTTTGATGGACTTGTGATGGGAAGGAAACTGCAAGTCTGGCAGAGTTCAGATTAGCATGTACACACAGAGTAACACTATAATCTGGATTAGTGGTCTAAGATCTGAAGGTAGTTTCAGCCCAAACAAAGATCAGATAATGTTGATTTTTACGTTCTTGTGTGTTTTTGCGTGCAGTATGTTAACGGTTGTGTATTGTGGCGTGTGCGCACATGTAATCACACATTGGTTGCAGGAGTTCACAGTGGCGTTCTACAGGCTGCTTTGGAATTTTAAGGGTTTCTCTGCATTTGCAGGAACATGTGCGTTTGACATCCATTTATGCTTGTGTGAAGGAACATGAGTGGTTTGTGCGTTTAAACATACACAAACGCACACAAACTGTATACATACAACTAATCGTGTGCACATGTACTTTTATGTACGTATACACACCATATGTAAACTTCAAAGTGTGTGTGTGACTCTTGCATGCAGAAATTGTTACAGTTGTTCAGCATGTGTAGGTGAGAGATAAGTGAATGGAATTGTTACATGATGAGGTTTTTATAGTATTGTTACAACATTCTTGTAATGTTGTTGTAACATTTTGATAGCGTCGCTATAGCAGTCCATAGTGGATTCCTGTTTTTCAACTCTGCTGGAACACACTGTCTGTTCAACCTTTCCTGTTGTGTTTCTCCTACACACTCCACTGCAGTGTGTGTGTCTGCACATTGTTTGTGCTTTGACTGAAACAGTCACAAGCAGCTCTCTGATACTAAAACAATATCCTTAGACTAATATTAAAATTGCCCTTTCTTTACTAAA
The DNA here is from genome assembly GCA_037101425.1 of Elopichthys bambusa. NCBI lineage: Eukaryota > Metazoa > Chordata > Actinopteri > Cypriniformes > Xenocyprididae > Elopichthys > Elopichthys bambusa. The sequence goes on along the minus strand of CM074451.1, from coordinate 26,380,214 downwards.
GGCTAAACACATTGTTTCATTGGCTTTGTTTTGCATGCATGAGGTATTGTTTGAAAGTAAATGAGAGAGAAGAAAGGACTGTGCCAGCCTTGGCATCGCAACCACATATTCCTCTCTATTAGATATGGATAGATTTACAGAGAGTTTCATGTTTAGCTCTCAAATACCCACAGGATATTGCCAGATATTATGCTCCATAGCAAGGATACTAGTAACATGATACATGTTTATAACTTCAACATATTACAAATTAATTGAATTGTAAAATTGGATTTATTTGGTTTATGCATATTCAAATGATGATTACTTTTTAAATGTTTCAATTAATATGCTTCACTTGCACTACTTTTCCAAATATCTGTTGGTGCCATATATTTTTATTCATAGAGTATTGAGTTGTTAGCAGCATCTTAACGTCAATTGCAAGTTGAGTCTCCCTTGAATTTCATGTGAAGAGAAGTATTTTTGTGGTGTGAGTTGCTACCTATGTAGAACAGTTTTGTAACCGAGAACTTGGACCAAGATCAAGACCATATTTTCATGGTCTTGTCATGGAATTAAGAGCATGTGGTCCCGGTTTTGACTTGACCCTCTTCTGGTCTTGGTCTTGACTCAAGACTCGAATGAGCTGGTGTTGACTAAAACACTGATGTCGGGCATTCCAAATCAGTCACTGATGCTGTATTTAAAGGCAGTTCTAGGCAGTACAACACAGCATGTCTTGACAGTAGCCTCTTTTTGTGTGTTTCAGGGACTTCGCTCAAAGATGGCAGCCTGCTCCTGGATCCAAGGCTGCCATGTTGGTGAAAGTTAACAGCATTGGAAGAAACCAGTCTCTGGGATCAGCTACTGCCCACCAACTTCTTCACCACAATCCCACCAACATTAGCACTTCACCCAAACCAGGTTACACAGCGCAACTTGACAGAACTGCTCTGCTCAACAAAATGGCCGTACCTGGAGACTCCAAGCAGGGTTACCACCTCAAAAAGGGGGATGCCAACTTCTGTCTGGTTTTGCCCACTTCTAGCTCTTCCTCTTGCTCGGCCCACCAGCGCTCTGGTGCAGGTACATCCCGCCCCTCCTCCCCTCAATATGGAGCTACACCCTCAGCACCCATTTACGATGAACCTCCACCCATGGATCCCCCCATTTACGATGAACCCCCAGTGGAAATGGAAGTAGAAGGGGCGCACCACTTACACAGAGGTCCCTACTCGACCAGTCACAGCCTTCCAAAAGGAACCCAGCCTCCTAAACTCCTCCAATTCCCCCATTCCAAACAGATCTGCAGCTCCTCAGCTAGTGAGTACAGTCCGGCCGGCCGGGAGTGCATCAAACACATGGTGAATGTGGATGCAGCTGCATCCAAGCACCAGCCCCAGATGCCTAATCCCATCGAGGGTCCTTCAAATCCAGCCGTCCCTCAAATCCAGCCCCAGTCTCCAGTCTCTGCCCAGATTAAGAAAGAAATCTCTCTGGAGAAGAAGCAATCATGGAGACTGTTGGAGCCTCGCCATAGCCGTCAAAGCAGCCTGGCCTCTCAGGAGTACCCAGGCCCTGCTGCTGTCACGTACCAGGATTCTGGCTACTCCACTGGGCCATCCCCAAGTCTGCGAAGGAAAAACCGTCGGCGTGCAGCTCTGGGTACTGGGTCTGGTCGGCCTGGGTCGGTGGGCAGCAGTGGCGAGTTAAACGCATTGAATGAGAAGCTGATGGCAGAAATGAGGGCGGTGGTGAACCGTTCCAACACACTTCATGGTAGCAAGGCCAGTCTGGACACTGAGATGGGATCGGAGGCTTCTGGAAGTACCGCCCGCTCCCCAGTCAGTTCACTGAAGATGGGCGCAAGAGGGTGTGGATCAAGGGAGGATGTGACATCAAGTAACCGATCACTGTGTAGGGGTGGGGGCAACAACCATGGTGATGTGCTGCTGTCGCCACTGGTGACAGATGGGCTTGGAAGCCGGCAAAAGAGGACGTATGAGAAAGTGGATTCTCTGGAGAAGAGCGTAACGTCACAGACAAGCTTGTCCTCTCCAGAACCGCCGAGGTCACCCTCACAGGTAAAAACACTTTTCGCAGCTGTCCACTTGCTTGAGTGTGTAAGTCTGGAAATGTTGTTTTGGTCAGTCCAGTGAGGTTATCTGGCTGATTCCCTTTTCCTTTATTTCTTTATCTTTTTATTACCCTTTTTTCTTTTATTACGCCTCACATTTGAGGGTCCCACTGTGTCTTAAGGTGTGGAAAAGCTAAACAACGCTTCCCATTCGGTTGTTGTAGAACCTATGCAGGCGATGGCGTGGCTTGGGGTTTCCTGAGCTGAAGTGGGTGTGAATGTTACATTCTAAGGAGATTTACTTTGTGTGTGTGTGTGTGTGTGTGTGTGTGTGTGTTGTGCTTAGATTAAAAGGACCGTACAAAGGCCAGTGGTTGTTTTTCTTAAGAAAGAGATTAAGGGGGAAATGTAAGATTATGAAGCAGGTGAGTGTAGTGTGCAAAGGACTGATGATGGAGAGATGTAAAAGAGTCAAAAGTAAAAGAACAGCTGAAATGTGTGTATGTTTGTTTGTTTGTGTGGGATGTACATATGGGAATCGGGTAGCAAGTAGGTCAGTGTAGAGCTTGAGAACTGAATTACTTTTTCAGGCAGTTTTCTTGAATAACTGTGTGGAGAGTGTGTTTTATGTGGATAACGGATATTGGTCATAAAAAAAGGCAGATAACCTACTTGAGCAGAGTAAATATACAGTGACACAGTACTGACACTGAAGACAGTGGAACTCATGTAAATCTGGTTCATGATGCAGTTGAAGTCAAGCGAGAACTCCTACTAGCAAGCAACATTGCAGGGACTTGAGCAATTTTATCGCTGTCATTATGAACAGAATTTAAAGTCAGTATGATAGTCTTTTCTTCCCTATTGTGACGTATAAATGAAACGGCTTCTCGAAGAAAAAAATGTTGGGAAGGACTCTATTTTGTCCATGGGGAATTGATTGGATGGTTGTGGTTTGCTATTGCTGTGATCTCATGTGAGTGACAGGTTGTCCCGCTCTCACACCAGTAAACACATCATCAGAGAAGAGAAGAGATGTCATTCCAAGAGAGAGGGGAAGTATTTATTTAAAAAAAAAAAAATGAATAAATAAATAAAATGATGTACACGGCTAAATCATTTATGATAAATACTGCAATATTCCATAAAAATTGTCCATTTTGATTTCATGGTGACTTTAAGAAGGCAGCTGTCTATGTAGGGATTGGACTGCAATGCATTTTAGCAGGGTTTGAAAAAGATATGAAGTGTTTTGGATTCATGCTCTGCATTCGGTAGCATTAGCATGTTTGTTAATGCTGTTCATGAAGTCATTCCCACACAAGTGCTGGAAAAACTGGAATATAAATTAACCTTTAGTCTGTGCTCCACCAGAAACAACCTGTCTGTTTTAAAACATAACAGAAATACAAGCCCTGGTGCTATTTGCAGAATAATTGAGAAAGGAAAACAGAGACTGGGCTAGTCCCCTCATTCACTCAGCCAGGTGTTGTGGTTGTACAAGACAGTCGGCTCTTACAGCTCATTGTGATTTGGCACATTTGGGTAATGTGCCTCGATGTGTGTGCTGACAGTTCCATTTGTCATTCGTGTAGTGCTCCACATGAGGTTTGGCTTCTCCTGGGGAGCTTGAGTTGGTGGAGATAATATTATGGATCTTAATACACATCAATCAAATGATCATAATTTATTATAATCACACCTGTACAATTTAATCAAAATTACCTTTTTCTTAAAGGGTTAGTTCACCTTTTTTCCCTTCTAAGACAGTAAACTGTACTCCGTAATTTATGGTCAATCAGGTAAAAGCAAGACATAATTCATACATTTACAAAAGACACTTAAATAACAAAAACAAGCAGAATGTCTGTTTCTTTTCCTAGATCTTCGGATTGCGCCACAATGAATTCAGGGCATTGCCATTGTGACTTACCTAACCTATGAAGACTTGACAGCTGAGCCTGAGCGTGGGCATTTCACACACAAATCAAAATATTAAACAAAACGATAAAATAACGTTATTAACCGGTTTATGGCCATTTCAAATTAGCGTTTCTGTTCAGAACAATTAAATTTGATTTAGTTTCCGTTTCTGGTTACGTTCCGGTCAAAATTTCGTTTGTTTCCTTGAACCGGTTCAGAGCCCTGGTTTTGAGTACCTTTCTGGATCTTGAGAAGTTCAGTGACATTGCTGTCTATAGAGGCCTCATTGAGCCATCGGATTTAATCAAAAATATCTTAATTTGTGTCCGAAAATAAACGAAGGCCTCACGGGTGTGAAACGACATGAGGGTGAGTAATTAATGACATTATTTTAATATTTGGGTGAACTAACCTTTTAAGCATTATAGGTAGGCCTATGTTATTCTTTATAAATGGATAATGATCATTTTGTATTTTATTTAATCTTTTTTGTTATGTTTTAAATGTGTAAAAATGTGTCCATTTTACCTATAGTATTCAGCCTCCTCTATATGGCCCTTCAGCTTTTTTTCTTGCCTTTACATGCCTCATTAACTTCATCAATCTTTTTGTCTCTCTCTCATACTCTTACGTCTGATTAAAAGACAAAAATAAATGTAAAGGAGTTGTGAGGTTGGAAACACTGACTCAGTGATTTGGTTCAAAGCAAGCTTATTGCATCTTAATTGAGGTTGAACCCCACTAATGTCCAGACACATGGAGAAATGCTCCATTCTTACAATTTAATATGACCACATTGTTAAATCTGTATCACTTAGGGCACAGTGTCACATTGACGTAATGCTAGGGGGCGCCAAGGCATGAAAGGAAACCCTTATGTTACGGGAATATATCGCAAATGTAACTTGCCGGATATGTATGCCACTGCATATACAGATGGCATCATGCCCATAACCTGTCATCTCTCATTGACTATTTTTGTTACCATAATAATGTCAGCATGATTGTGTCTGGTTGTATCGCATGTTTTGGCTGACACTGTTAAAATGCTAAAGAATCAAAGATCTCAAATTTCTCAAATAAAATGTTGACGTTTTTATAGATTTTTACTGCTGTTAGAAGTCATCCTGGACTTATACCTTGTCCTAATCAGACACGACAGAACAAGTGCCCAATGACAAACAATTTCTCTGTTAACAGTGACCTTGAAAATCCAGCGCAATGTGATACAATTAGGCATGTGACTGTATCAAATTTTCATGTTGCGATAATTGCTTAAGCTTTTATCACGGTATACGGTGTTATCACGGTATTGAAATAAGTTGCCAAAAAAAGTGTTGTCATACTGTAACAGTTTTAGTAACATTTTCTTATAACAAAAAGAACTCTGAACAGATTAAAGTGCAAAAGAATTATAAAGAAATTATTTAATGTTAGTTACTGCATTAACTAAGATTAAGAATGAGCAATAGCTACATTTGTTACAGAAGGTTTTTTTGTTGTTGTTGTTGTTGTTAGTTAAAAAATTGATCAGGTCCATTAAATAATAAAACTTTTGATTTTAGTAATGTTATTAAACATTAACTAAAAAATTAACATCAATAAATGCTATTTTAAATGCTATAATAAAAGTATTTTTCGTGGTCAGTTTGGTAATAATGAATAAAAATGTTAACTAATGAAGCCTTGTGTTTTACTGAACAATAAAAAATAATCAGAAAATTTTCAGTCATTATAGGGCATGATGTAGTCCATATTAAAATACAAAAATGTTTAAGTTTGAAAATAAACAGCCTATTAAGGCTTAAGTATTTGGTGCTGTGATGAACAACATTGCGAATACAAAAAAAAACTAAACAAAAAAAAAACTGAATGACTATTTGAAGCATTATATTGTTCAGTAGTGCAGCTGCTTTGTTTCCGGGGTAACCGCTGCATTTCTGCAGTTCCATCAGTGCCCTCTGCTGTCCGAGAGTGAACGCGCACGTCCATTCAGTGCGTCTCCTTCACTCGTTCCGCCATGTGCTTCTCATGCACATTGGACTTGAGTGTGCGTGTCGCTTTGACGCAGGATACAGTTGTGTTGTGAATTTTATACGGTTGATGGGGAAAGTATTCTTAAAATGTAATATAAAAATTTGATAATTCGTATAATAAATAATTATTCACTGTATTTTTAAGTGCCCACGATAACAATATCATGCATATTCATTATCGTGATATATCGTATTACCGAATATCGGCACATGTCTAGATACAGTCACATTCACAATCTTTTGCAGTCAGCCATGATCAGTTTATTCAGTGAACGACAGAATCCCATTATCGTTGGATATCGCAATTTATTTAGTAGTATTTATCTGTTTATGTGATTTAAAAATGGCCCACTCCATGTCAAATAAAACCGCTTTTAGGCCACTTAAACACAATTGAGTGCAAGCTCACATTGATTTTTTTTAATGCACCACTAGCATCTCAAAATCAAATCAACAGCCGATAAATAGAACCAATTCCTGCAATACATGTTTTTCTTTTTCCATAATCCGTTACACTCAGATGTACATAAATATGGAAGAAAAGATCTGTCGCTACTCACGTTTAATCGTGACTTTAAACATATTTTCAAAAGTACTATTCATTTATATATGCACATGAAATAAGAGAAAAATACTGAGTGGTCCTTTCAGCAAGTCATTAAATTCATTTTCTTCAGTGTAGGAGAAGTCGGACAGGGTTTTTTGGAGTATTAATGAGTTAGTAGAAAGGGAGAAAGAGAAGAGGGGAGGCAGTAATGTTTGATGTTGGGATGTGATTTCCATATTGGGTCACCTATTTAGGGAGCGAGCGTAATCCATGACAAAAACCGTTTCCAGGTTTCTGCAGGGAGAGTGAGTAAGCCAATCGGCTGCAACCTACGCAACACACGCACTCAGATTCAAGTTCCTGCGGCAGTTGTGATGATGCAAATAAATGCCAGAACAGCTGCATCCGTACTGATAATTTTTTGTTTCTCAATCTCTTCTTTTTTGTCTCCAGACAGGAACACTGGAATCCAAAACTCAGCAGGACGTCTCACCCCAGGATGACCATGACAGAGAGGGTCGTGGAACCGCTCACCTTACCTATAAAAACAACAACAACAGTCCCCCTCCTCCCCACGCCAGCACGGGTTCTAGTTACCAGTACCCGTACACCACCCTCTGCAAACCTATGCCTGATGCCAACATGGAGGACTGGGCCAGCAAGAACCTTAACCAGCACACACAAGGCCTGTTTCGCCGGCGCGTCTCCATCGCTAATATGCTGTCGTGGAACCGCGGCTCTATTAAGAAACCCATGCTGATCACCAGCGACCGGGCTGTCAAGAAGGAAGCCTGCGAGATGTTCAAGCTGGTCCAGGCATACATGGGCGACAGGCCGGCCAGATTGGACAAACGTCATGTGGCTCTTCAGGTGGTCACAAAGTGCTGGGGGATGCAAGGCCTGAGGGACGAACTGTACGTGCAGCTGGTGCGGCAGACCACAGATAACTTGAGTTTGAGGAGCTTGGAAGCAGGCTGGGAGTTGATGGCCATCAGCTTATCATTCTTCTCACCATCGCCCAAATTTAGACGCTATTTGGAAGGCTACATCCAACGACACCTTGAGCCCAGTAATGATAAGAAAAGTAGGTTTTAAGTATTTATTTCAGATAAATGACACTTGGTTTGATATTATATATCTTTATACATTTGTAAGTTTGTCCAAATACTTTTTTGGGGCCACTGTATGTCTTGGACAGTCCAGTGTTTTTGTTTGTAGGACAGGGAAAGGACACACACAGGGGAGTGTTTATGTTTTAGGCTGTCCCATATGGATTCAAAACCTGAAACTCTCAAATACATACAAACAGAGCGGGCCAATATTGGATACACTACTAAAATTATTATGGCATTGTGCCTACCCAAACAGGATATAACGCTGTGGAGGAGAGAAAAATAAAACGCAGGGGTTACAGCAGGTTAAACATCACAGGTCATGGAACAATGAAGTCAAGTATTGTTCAGATGTACTGTTGGAGCATATGAGTGTTCAAAATTAACAGTTCATTGTTGTCTGACAGTACTTCAGCACATCATGGAGCAGCAGGACATAAAAAACAAGAAGAATTCAAAGTCCAGAAAAAAGAGGAGACAGAACAATGAAGAAGAAGAGGATGAGGGTGAGTTCATAGTTCAATGAGTAATTTGTTACTGGATGGATGGATGGATGGATGGATGGATGGATGGATGGATGGATGGATGGATGGATGGATGGATGGATGGATGGATGGATGGATGGATGGATGGATGGATGGATGGATGGATAAGATTCCCATTAGGTGTCGCCAATTCAAATATCAAATTTTAAATTGAAAGAAAGGCCTTTTCTTATAAATTTTGGCCAATCCATCCAAGATTTCTCAAGTGTGCATGCATATTTACTTAAATGTGTGCACAATGCACACACTTGAGAAATTTTTTTAAAATTAAAAAAATTTGATATTTGAATTGAATTGGCGACACCTAATGGGAATCTTATCCATCCATCCATCCATCCATCCAGTCATCCAGTGATGGCAGCCTTAAAGGGATAGTTCACCCAAAAATGAAGATAATCCTATGATTTACTCACCCTCAAGCCATCCTAGGTGTCTATGACTTTCTTCTTTCAGACGAACACAATCAGAGTTATATTAAAAAATATCATGGCTCTTCCAAGCTTTATAATGATAGTGAATGGGGGTGTTTTGAAGCCCCCCCCAAAACGCATCCATCCATCATAAATATAATCCATACAGACCCAGGGGGTTAATAAAGGCCTTCTGAAGCGAAGTGATGGGTTTTTGTTAGAAAAATATCCATATTTAAAACGTTATAATCTAAAATAACTAGCTTCCGCCAAGTCCACTTGCGGCACAAGAGTAACCCGTGACGCGATGTATGTAGGATCGTAGGAGTATCGTAAGCTTAGACGGATCTTGCAGTGTAAACAATCAGGGCTGGGCAACAAACTCAAGCTCCTCTTTTCTTATATCGAAATCCTAAAACATTTCTCTTTAAAATTTCTAAATAAAACTTTTAGAGTTTTAAGTTTTATTTCTAATAAAACTTCTTATTCGTGACCGGTGTTTTGTTTTGCTCTATCCTCTGCGCTTCTGCGTTCGTCATTGCGTCATGCATTAGGTCAGAGGTCACTCTTTCACCGCAAATCGATGCATACGGCCGTCTGCATGAGTTTTAAATATGGATATTTTTCTTACAAAACCCATCACTTTGCTTCAGAAGGCCTTTATTTACCCCTTGGCGAAACATGGATTATTTTTATGATGGATGGATGCATTTATTTGGGGCTTCAAAACAAGCCCCCCCACCCCCCCCCCCCCCATTTACTACCATTATAAAGCTTGGAAGAGCCAGGATATTTGTAAATATATCTCAGACTGTGTTCATCTGAAAGAAGATACACCTAGGATGGCTTGAGGGTAAGTAAAGTAAGTTTAATTTTTGGATGAACTATCCCTTTAACTTTGATGGTCCAGTCAAATCCTGATGGATGAGTTCAGTATACATTACATTACAGAAGTTAAATGTGCTGTTTCATGTTTTTTATGTGCTATAAGGTAAGGCATCAGGCTCCCAAACACACACCCACTCACATACAGTGTCAAGGGTGTTTGGTGTACAATAAGGGAATCTTCCTGGTAACACGTTTGGCTGAGGGGGAGAGTTTTAACGATGCTTTGGGTCCGCTAGTGCAGGAGGACCACTCAAAGAGAGAGCAGCTGGCCCAGCAAAGAAGGGGAGTATCCCCCTCCTCACTCCCTTTCTCACTCTCTCTTTTAGAGGAAAGATTAAAGCTTTGAGGAACAAGACGTTCTACAACTCCCACGCTTCCCTGGCCCGCTTCTAGACTGCTCAGGCAGAGAGAGAGAGAGTTTGTTGGTTGAGAGGCAACAAAGATCCTGAGAACGTCTTTCAGTCTTGAAGCGAGAGCGATAGGAGATGGAAAGAGAAAGAGGAACAGGCAGATTGAGACAAAAACGGAGAGTGGGACATTTTTATCAGGTTACACCCTCAGTGGCTGCTATCCAACTTAACTCTGTTTGTTCTTTTATATCTCTTCTATACTCCTCGCGCACACAGTGAGCCCCGCTCCAGTACAAAGAGTTTGACGAGACAGCTCTGCGTGGGCTTTTAATAATGCAGCTCCAGCCCGGCCTCGGTTAATTACACTGTGTGCTGTCTTCATGGGGTAGTGCCACTGGAGACATGCTCACTTCAAGTAATGGCCACTGTCATTATTTGAGGTGGAAGTGCAAGGCTAAAATGTACTCTCATTACCAAGATATTATTTAGTACTATACACAATCCATCAGGAGCAACCTGAAGAAGAGATTGTGATGGTGATGAAGTTCATGGATCACCCTTTGGTGGGTTTGAACAAACTTTGGCACCAGAATAGCTCTGTATCCAGATCTTTTACTTCTGTTTTACATGTGATTCTCTAGCACTGGACTTTTCTTTAAGCAGCCCGCTGGCTCAATCCAATCCATTTCATCATTTTATTACTACTCTAAAATTGACTTTGATGAAATCGTTGCACTGCCTGATAAATCGCAGTGTGAAACTCAGCAGGAAGTTCAGAAACACTCAGTGGTCGACATTTAGCAGACTGCATTTTATATCTGAAATGGGAGCTTGTATGTTGAACCCACTGCTGCTGGTGTCCACTTAAGTGAACAGATTTTTTTGAATTTTGAATCATTCAGGGTATAATGTTATTATCATTGACACTTAACTATAATTTTATATGACTTTCCGGTTTATCATTGTGCTATTTATAACATCATAAATTAAACATGACTTTACTGTAGTTTAGATATGCTAGGATATTTGATTGCACATAAACAGAAAAAAAAAAAAATGCTTTTATTCTCCCAGTGCTCATAATCTTAACTTAAATTTTAAAGGTGTATTCAGTAGTTCTTTAGCTAGCATTAGCATGGCTGTTATTCGCATGTTTTAAAGGGTTAGTTCACCCAAAATGAATTACTCACCCTCATGTCGTTTCAAACCCATAAGACCTTCGTTCATCTTCAGAACACAAATTAAGATATTGATGACATCCAAGAGGTTTCTGAACCACACATAGGCAGCAACGTCATTGCAACTCTCAAGGTCCAGAAAGGTAGTAAAGACATCGTTGAAATAGTCCATGTGACTACAGTGGTTCGGCCTTAATGTTATGAAGCGACGAGAACGCTTTTTACGTAGTAAACACAGTGCAGCGCTTCCGGGTTGTACATCAGAGCGCCAGCTCATTATTGGTCGGCTCCTGCATCAGCATCACACACACGTGTCGTGCTGCTCACGACGGCCGGCATTCTGACGTAGATCCCGGAAGCGCTGCACTGTGTTTACTATGTGAAAGGAGACTGACAGGGATAAGAAATTGTTATAATAAAAATCGTTATTGTTTTTGCGCACAAAAAGTATTCTCGTCACTTCATAAAATTAAGGTTGAACACGACTATTTTAACGATGTCTTTACTACCTTTCTGGGCTTTGAAAGTTGCAGCGACATTTTCATGCGTTCATCTTCGGACATGTTCCGAAGATGAACGAAGGTCTTACGGGTTTGAAACGACATGAGAGTAATTAATAACAGAAATTTCATTATTGGGTGAAGTAACCCTTTAAGTACTGATGCCACTACATCACGGATGTACATCTTTAGTTTTAGCGTTTGTTTTCTGTTGGATTGCAGCAGACTTGGTTTCATGTGCCACTGGCCTACAATCAACAAAATCACAATCTTTGACCTTTAATGTCAAGGTTACAGGATTTGTGGGAGGATTTATGGTGGCATCAGTGATTGTAAGAGTGATGAGGTACAGCTAAGCAAGAAAAAACATTGCATTTTCTAATTCCAGCGTTGTGTGTGTATGTGGAAGCCAAACGTCAGGAATGTTATTGTGGTTCTAGTGTATGGAAAGTACAAAGGAAACTGCTTCAGTTGTCTCATACTGTCATCACTAAACACCGTGTTCATTTGTCTCATGAACTGACTAAAGTGCTGCCGGTAAAACATTGTTTTGGCTGGATTGGAACATTCCAAGTGACACCTCTGCACCTTCCTGCACTCTGATTGTTGTGGCTTGCACAGATGGATGCTGGGAATGTTCTAGAATGGCAGAAAGAATATAGCTGTATCATTCACTCTTAAAAAATATTTGCATATATGGTTCCATAAAGAACCTATAACATCCTTGGAACCTTTCCATTGCTCTAAAGGTTCTTCACACAAAGAAAAAAAATGGGTCTTTTAAGAACTTTTCACTGAATGGTTTTTCTGTGAAAAAATTTTTTTTGAGAGTGTTGCTGGGCCGTGTGCCCCAGGAGATGGCATTGTGGGAAGGGCCGGAGTTCAGGGGCCCTTTTGAAAGAGAATAAACACTCTCAAAGGACTTATTATTTGACTTGGCACTGTTTTTCTTTTTTTAGTAATGTCCTTTTACTCTCTCACTGATGTTTCAGGATGTTTTGTAGGGGTGTGGCCTCCTCCTGTGTGTTTAGAAGTGCATAGGGCTAGGGCAGTAGAGTAGGGCCGGATGGTATGATGGTATAAGATCCTGCTGTATATACCACGGTAGATATATTTAGGAGGATATGATGAGGCAGGCTATCTTTATTTACACAAGTACAAAGAAACATGGAGGAATGTAAAAATATGATGTGGGAACTTGTTATTACGAGTCTTGTAGGGCTCAACGTGAAATGGTTTGTTTGCTGTTACGGTTGCTGAGCAACATCAGACCTTCCCACATTAATATAGAACTCAACTGGAGAAATATATGTATGTGGCTCATCCAATCAGAATTTAAAGTCAGAACTGTTTGTTTTATAATATATATATATATATATATATTATTTGGGGTAGTATTGACATGTATTAAATAAATAAATGCTGTTCTTTTTAACACTCTGTTCATCAAAAGATCCTGAAAAAAATACCAAAAGTTTGAGAAACATATATTTTATATTTTCAAATATTTTAGATATGAGGGAAGAACAAAACATCCAACTTAGTTTATTTGGCTTTAAATTTATTTGGCAAAAAAAGGCAAACTACATAGAAAAACAAAATGCAAAAATGTTATTATTATTTTTTTTATTTGGTTCTCTCTTGTTCATAATTTCTTTGTATGACAGCCTGGCAAAAAATTATATCCCCACATTTTGGCATGTTTCATTGTGTTATCACAAACAAAAATACTACATATGCTTACAAAATCTTTAACAAATTCAAAAATATGAAAACAAACTCTTTCATTGACGATATTTTCTGACAATCCATGTTTTCACTGTTATACGGTAGGGGGCACTATTACGCATCTTCTAAAAGAGTACAGATTCTCTGGATCAAAACACAGGCGAAGAAGCAGAAACAAGCGATAGAAGCATTGCTTACGCACATGTAAAATAACATGATCGTCAGTTATGAAACCACATATAAATCAAAACTTCTTAACGTTACTGAATAAAATGTCGACCCAAGAAGAGGTAAAGGACTGCGAGGCTTTGGGTGTGTTGATGGACTCAATCTACTTCATCTATATTTTAAACATCGCTCTGAATGTAATCCAGACAAAGATTTGTCAATCTTTGACAAAAATACGATTTCTGCAGGTTTTTGTTCAAAATGTTTTTTTTTTGTTTTTTTTTTATTAAACTTGCATTCAATTTTCGATCAAACAAAAGAATGCATTAAGCTAGTTTTTTGTCTTTATCAAAATTGCTGGTACTTGCTGGCAACTTTTTCTTAAAAAAGTTAATACTTTTAAAGTGTAAAGATGTTCATTTTCCTTTGCCAGACATCACTTTTGGCCACTACTGTATATATTATCTTGCACAGTAATTTAGGTATGAGGACTGAGGGAAAAAAATGAAGGGAAGAGGGTCAAACATCAGGAAATTAAATAATTAAAATTGGGGAGGAAAGAGAAGAGCAGGAAAACAGAGGTTGTCACAGAGAGGTGAGACAGATTCTTGTGAAATATCTGACCTGCTTTTTTAACATGATTTTACAGTTTCATACACGCAAGAGTCATCAATACAGGAGTTGTAAATCTCTGTGTTTCACAGATTGCACCTGAAGGCAGTAGACCGACTCATACAGACTCACCTGTTCCTGTTAAGTCTGTTATCGGGAAACGTTGACGTGTGTTTATCTTTTTTTGTGAGGGTTTTCTTCAGAAAGAAGCGTCATTTGTGGATTTTCTAGTAAAAAAGTAAATATCCTTGTCATTTTCTCCACATTTAATGATGAGCTAGTACAGACCGTTTCTCAAGCACTTCAGTATGCGTATATTATAGCTTTTCCTTTTTCATTTGACAGCATAATCCATCATATTATCAGTAAAGACCTTAAGATCAATCCTTCACCTGTCCTATTAAGGCATGTCAAAATGTGAGTTTTTGAACTTTGCATAGAGTTCAGTTGTTGTTTCAAGTTATTTTAGCTGCTAAATTGAAGAAGGAATGCTAGATTTTCATCTTCAGCGTTTTTTTATACTTCTGTTTATTCCTCGTCCCCTCTGTGTGTTTGTGTGAGTAATGGCTGTGAAGAGCCCTGAAGCCTCTCTGTGTCTGCTCTAACTGTCTCTCAGGCTTCAGTTCAGCCCAGTCAAACCTCTGTCACCTGTTCGCTGTAAATCTGTTCCAGACCCGCATAACCACGTAAGGTTGTTCAGCCAAAAGAATAAGTCACATTCCAAGGAGAAACAAGGGAGGGAAACGCTGCGAGTGTGTTCTTCTGTTTAATGAAACAGATAGCACCTCACACTGTTGTGTAATTCATAAAGGTCAGCGCACATTAGCCAGAGTCACCAGCAGCTGTATCAGTTTCACTTTAATATCAGTTTGAGCGATATTTCATCTGGCGTAGCCTGGATGACAGATTCCATTAGTACATTAAACGCTGGTTTCCTGTAACAGTTAAAACTTCATGCCTCATGTACCTTGTAGCTGTGAGGAAACGTTCACATCTCACTTTAAACATTCACATCCAGCTTTCACCCAGCAGGACGTTGAGCACTCATGCTTAGCAAGAATAAGGGTTTCAATTTTCAGCTGCTGGAAAACACTTACTCGCATATGAGTCACCGGATCTGGTCTTTACAGCTAGAGAAGAAGTTCTGTCAAGTTATGGATCGACTAGCAGCTACTTGTACAGTATCAGTTTGCTGTCTTTCTCTTTGTCAGGTCAAGTCACCTATATTTATATAGCACTTTATACAATACAGATTGTTTCAAATCAGCATTACAAGGATAAACGGGAACATAATTCAATGATGCAAACAGAGTTAATTCTGCAGCTCTCTGAGTATCATCAGTTTAACAGTGAAAACTAATAGCATTTTCTTCTAATGATATCTCCCGGTAGGAACCGTGTATAGGGTGAAAAGCAGCGGTCCTAGTACTGAGCCTTGCGGTACTCCATATTGAGTCTATTCAAATGAATGTTGAGGTCGATAGTATCAATATCTCTTGTGTGACCTTGTTTGCTTGGTCTTGTATTTTTTAACTGGATCGATCGAACATCTCCAATGTTTGTTTGTTTTCTGACCATGCTGCCAAATGTTGTTCGTGTTAGTTCATTTTTGTAAATGTAACATTGAAATCATATTTAAGAAAATGTCTTAAAACTTAAAACTATTGAAATTCTTTCAAAGCCATAAATAAGCCTTTCTCAGCCATGAACTCCAAACCTGTAGAAAATGAGTGGATTGGCATTGTTTCTAAAGACATTTATAAATCCTTTAGGGAAGGATTTTATGCTTAGGACTTAAGTCACACGATTCATTCACAAGCCAAACTGTGCCTCCCCTTAAGGCCGTTAAATCCCAGCAAATTTGACTTAAAAACAAACTTGTATTTGGTCACTCAGTGGTCAATTATGTTGTTTCCTTTCAGAGTTCTGTCATTGGTCAATAATATTGCATATTAATTGTCTTTGACAGGCCTTCCTATTAGCACTTACGCCAAGTACTGCTACCGTAAGCTGCAAAAAGTGGCCATTACTGGAGGCAAGAAGGTAAGAGTTTTTTAAACTTTTTATAAGATTAATATTATTAATGTATTAATTAGTATTATTATTATCATTTTTTTTATATCAGTAGATATTGTATTTATGTAATTGTACTGCTCATTTCCCTATTTTTAGATTTAAATAACTTTTACCGTCATCTAACACTCACTTAAAGTAAATCTTTAAAGACAGTAATAATAATCTTTTTGCAAATCTCCAGATATAATTTTTTTTATACTATACATTATAATGTTGTGATGCTTACATTCATTTGTGCCATTTAAAATGGTTGATTTTAGTTTTTAGTGTTTTATTTTTTATTTATTTAGACAAAATGGTATCAAATTTTAATATTGGCCAGTTTATCATACACATTGCCCATCAGCCCTCATCTGCATCCAACATTGTTTCATTTCAGTAATGGTTCTTAATCAGTTCTTGATTGCAGCATTGACTTCAAACATGCTTACTGACTTCTAATATGGTTTAACCAGACACATAGATGTTAAGTCGAATGATAATTGAAAACAGTTTTTCCTGGGAGTTTTGTTTATTTGTAGATGCCAGCACTGCTGTTAGATCGAACCCAGGAGTCTCCATTTGGTCAAAAGAAGCAGTATATGGCACAGCCGTCTAAAATTGGTCACATCTGCGAGCAATCACAGCACCCGGCCTTTAGGAGCACACCATGAGAATTACTAATCCACTAACCCAAACTAAGAAGAAAAGGTTACAACAACCCCCCCAGGCCCTTCTATAAGCCTCATCCATGAGTGAAGTCCGTGCACACGCTTCACTGGTAACGGCACTGGCACTAGCAGAAGCTGTTTCCCCTCCCTATTTGTCCTTTCACCAGTCCCACCCTGTAATCAGCCATCCCACCTCTGTCTCCAACGTTTTTACTGGGTGGGCTATTTTTACCCACAGACCGCACAGCTACGCATTATCCCGCTCGGTGCTGTTGTTCCATATTGTGTTACAGTTGAGCTGGTGTCCGTCTGTTCCACATAGTTAAGAGGGAAACAGTCTGATCAACAGATGCTTTATGCGTCAGTGGCTGGTTGACATTCAGAACCTAATTCTGTTTTGTAAAGTTCAGCCAGTAAGGACGATTCTGTCATCATTCATCCTCATGCTGTTTCCCCACACTTTCTTTCTTTTTCATGCAGTGAAAGCATATAGTGACCACAGACTGTCAAGTTCCAAAACTAACACACAAGTTCAGCAAAAGCACTATAAAAGTAGATTATATTAAGGATGCACTGATATTAAAATTTTGCCTAATAAATGTTATGTCCGATAACCAATAAATGACCAATATTAAAATGATATAGGCCTACTATTTTGTCTGAATAAATTAAAAAATAATGTATCATAAATAATTTTATTAATTAAAAAATAAAAACATTAAAAACTAAAATCAATAATAAAACTACAAATAAGTTTAGGCATCAAAACATAATGCATTAAAAATGAAAATGCATTTTGAGATTTACTAAACATTACATTTAACAGTGATATTAATTAAATTATTAAGGTTTTTAAAGATTTAAGTGAGAATTAGATGATGGATTTAGATTTAAATGTAAAATAAGAAAAATGAGCAGCACAATTAAATATACAATATTGGTTGATAAGAATGTTTTTGTTTTTTTTTATCTAATATCTATAATACAGTTCAAAATGTAATAATATCTATATCTAATATCTATAATACAGTTTATGGTCAGTAAGGTTGTTTTTTTGTTTTTTTTTTAAAGAAGGAAATTAATACTTTTATTCAGCAAGGATGCATTTAAATTGATCAAAAGTGACTATAAATACTTTTATGATATTACAAAAACATCCTATTTCAAATAAATGCTGTTCTTTTGAACTATTTATTGATCAAAGAATCCTGAAAAAAAAAAAAAAAAAAGTCACTGTTTTCCATAAAAATATTAAGCAGCATGACTGTCTTCAATATTGATAATAATAAAAAATTATTCTTGTGCATTAAATCATCATATTAGAATGATTTCTGAAGGATCATGTGACACTGAAGACTGGAGTAATGATGCTGAAAATTCAGCTTTGACATATTCAAATTCAGCAAGTACATATATTAAAATAGAAAACAGTAGAAAGAAAATATTGATTTATTTATTTATTTTAATTTATTTTTTCTGTATTCTTGATCAAATAAATGCAGCCTGGTTGAACATAAGAGACTTCTTTAAAAAATATTAAAAACATCTGACCGCAAACTCTTGAATGGTAGTTTATTTATAACCGCTACATTGTTCATCTCTAGTCTGTATAATTTGAGACCACTACATTTTCAGTTGTTTTAGTCAAATTACAATATATCTGTGATTGCAGTATGTACTATGTGCCTTGTTCTATCTGTAGGGTCTGAGGAAGCCCACTCTGGAGGAGATCGACCACGGCCGGAACGCCATCGTGACACCATCTCTTTTCGGGAGCGCTCTGGAGGAGATCATGGAGAGGCAGAGTGAGCTCTTCCCCAACAGGAAACTGCCCTGGGTGCAGGTGCAGCTCTCTCAGTATGTACTGGCCCTGGGTGGAGCCCAGACAGAGGGCATCTTCAGGTGAGACAACATATGCAGACAATCAGGAAGGAGGGCTTATCATGGTCATATATAGCAAACTCTATTCTTGTTGGTCTAATTATTAAACCACATGGCCATTCTGAAGTATAAAGATTTTACTTTCTCATTCCTTCTTTATCTGTTTTTCCGTCATCCCTCTTCATTCATGATAGAAGTCTGTACTATTCCTGATGCTTTTTTCTTCCCCTGTAGCCAGGATATGTTCTCTGTTTAATAGGTTTTCTTCTTATGAATAGGAGAAACTTACTGTACACACTTCAGTTGTCTTGTGTTCCCTACTTCAGAGGAAAAGTGTGTGCAAGTACACACTCTCACACAAACATATCTGCGGATATTTCATTAAATCCGGTGCATGACAGCTCTGTCATGCCATCATGAGTGTCAAATTGGCTCCACCTTGTGGTCAAGTGTTAAAGAACATGTTACAGCATACGACCTGATCTCTTGATGTGGCTTTTGTTTGTGCATGTCCATATGGTCCTGAGGATTTTAGGGTGTCCCATTTGTTATATTATGATTTAGAAGGCCACTTTATTGCTGCAATGTTGTCAAAGTGTAGAGTGCAAGAGATGAGGAGAGCATTTAGGACAGGACTTTAGTGCTATTGAAGTGTTCAAACGGTGAATATCGCTTACAAACTGATAAATAAGTGTTTCACAAGCTGTTGTCTTCATCTTGTAGAGTTCCAGGGGATATTGATGAGGTGAACGCTCTCAAGCTGCAGGTGGAGCAGTGGAGAATTCCTGAAAGCCTCTCTGATCCCAATGTCCCAGGTGAGAACATCAAATATTCACACGTATGTCAATAAATACATGTGACTCAGCATTTACATGGAGAAAGTGAGACCTTTATAATGATATATTAAATTAATTAACCACGATTAATTTTGTAATTACAGTAGTTTCAATGTTTGTTTTTTTTTGTTTGTTTTTGTAAAATTACCGTGTTAGACAGAATAGACCCAATATTTAATGTGTTAGTTTGGCTATTTTGGTTAGTTTTAGATTTTCAGTTTCTGTCAGACTGCTGTACCTGGGAAATTCAGTCTACAAAACACTCGAGTCTTTCCACAAATTGTTAGTGGACAAAACACTATTGGCTGTTTAGTCCTTGTCTGCTTTTTAGCATCTACTGTAAATGCTAGTGTACTGCTAAAAGTTGTCAAAATAAATGACAGTTAGTAGATAGTATATGCATTAAAAATGTTTAATCTTTTTCTAGAAAATGAACCAAAAATATTGGACACATTTTTGTCCAATCAAACGAGTGGTTATTTGCAGATTTGAGTAATGGGCGTGACAAAAGGTCTTTACAGTTGGTTGTGAAAGCTGCCTGTTAGGGTGTGGGGTAAGGTTAGGGGTTAGTTTCTGTTGCTGGGCTTGACATTAACACCATCAAATGCAGGTGGATTTCAGCAGTGGCATGTAAGACGCATGTAGACGCAGTCACTCCTACTAGCCACTTTGGGGGGTTGAATTTTATGTATAATATATACATTTTTTCAGTTGTTGTCTTTTAAAAAGTAATCTGAAATAATAAACTAAGTGCAGTATTGTGTTGTCAAAAATATCGATTTTTCGATACATAACGGTACTGAAATATCTGAAACGCTTCCAATACTCATTTTCTGCAGAACAGATACACGATACCAGCTGCGCTTTCTCGCTCTCTCATCTTTCCGACAGCGAGTCGAAACACAAACCCGCCTCCCCTCACTCACTCGCTCCGGATGAATACTGTCGGTGTTACAGGGCTTGAATTTCAGCGTGGGGTTGCATGTATTGTACATAATTTTCCTCATTCCTGCAGATTTTGTGCTCACGCGCACACATAAAGCCGCCTCTCAGTACTAAATTGAGTATTTTTTCGCTGCTTATTGTGCTTAAACAGTCAAATACACACAAAATAATGTCAAAATGCCGGTCTTGGCGAATATTCACATAAACACTGTCAGTTATGTTTCGAGTGAACGTAAACTCGCACGTGTAACAGTATAATGGATCTGTGCGTCAGGCCTTAAAGTGACAGCAGCCTAATATACCTGCTGCCAAATTATGAGATAATATTAATAATATCTATATGGTTTTTATCCATGGTATCGATGTCAAAATTGTGGCCAGTGAAAATGCTGAGTCGCTAGTAACTTTGGAAAGACACTAACCATCATGGCTGGTGAGCAAAAAAGTTCATGTCAAGCCCTGTGTTGTAGCATTTCACCTTTTGCAAAGCTTATTACTCCGGCCTGCCTCCAATCAAATGCTCTCTAGAATGAAAAAAAAAAAAAAAAAAGTCACACACACTGATACCACCTGTTATTAATTAGAAATAGCAATTAGCTAATTGTTTCTGTAACAATTATAAAATAAAATAAACCATCAAACCTTTTCACTGGGTTTTAAAGGCAGTACAACATATAGTCCAATAACCTTTTCATTTGCATCCAACAACATATTCTGTTTACTGAATGGTCTATACCAGGGGTGTCCAGTCCTGCTCTTGCAAAGTTTAGCTCCAACCCCAATTGAACACACCTGACCAGCTAATCAAGGTCTCACTAGGCATACTAGAAACTTCCAGGCAGGTGTGTTGAGGCAAGTTGAAGCTAAACTCTGCAGGACAGTGGCCCTCCAGGACAGAGTTTGGACACTCCTTGTCTATATACTATAAGATTGTGCATAGAGTGTGAGTATGGCTGAATGCCAATGAAAGATGAAACATCTGTCTCTTCCTCTGTGTCAGCGTCTCTGTTGAAGTTGTGGTACAGGGAGCTGGAGGAGCCGGTGATTCCTCAGAGCTTCTATACGCAGTGCATCAGTCACTATGAAGATCCTGATGCAGCCATCAGTGTGGTTCAGTCCCTCCCAGAGCTCAACAGACTCGTGCTCTGCTACTTCATCAACTTCTTACAGGTAATGCCCTGCAACATCAACACAACCTTGCAGTGTTATACAACGAATATTTCAAAGCCCTGTCTTTCTCTCATCCCAGGTCTTTGCTCAGCCGGTGAACGTGAGTAGGACTAAGATGGATGTGAATAATTTGGCGATGGTCATGGCTCCAAACTGCTTGCGCTGTCAGTCTGACGATCCCCGAATCATCTTTGAAAATACGCGGAAAGAGATGTCCTTCCTCCGCATACTCATAGTCCATTTGGACACCAGCTTCATCAAGGGCTTAATCTGACAGTCACGTTTTATTCATTATTTTGTGGCATAGCTCAGAATTGAGTCATTTGAGTGAATCATCCAGGAGATGATTGGAATCAGGACATTCTTCTGCTCAGAGATCTTTCTCATCTTCAAACATCACAATATTATTTCAAGCAATGCCTAAAATTCCAGCTTTGACTCAGTGTGAATCATCCTGAACTTGACTCTTATGACTCTTCTTGAAGCCAGACTCTATTTGAACTGAATCAGTTGACTGAATTTGATTCCACGTCACAAAGATCACACACAGGGTTGTTGTCACACATTGAAACAAAACCAATGCATGACCTTTGTCTTCTTTTGGTCTTTTATATTGATTAGCAGGGAAATGCATCCTTTGGACAATCTTAATCGTAATAACACACATGCAATATGATCTGCAGTGTATTTTCTTAATTTAATATGGAATGAGTGTTCTGATTATTTAATATCAAAGGTTTGTAAGCTCAAGTATGAGTGCAGGGAGAATTACTGGCTTCAGCAAGAAGAGCTGAATTAATTTCGCAGAGCTGTGGACCACAAGGACAGCTCTAAAATACTTTGCAAAGCTTGAGGTCTGGTGCCTTAAATGGAGAGTGTTCGCTGATGTATAGGATGCATAAGTGCCCATGTACATAAACACACCCTCCATGTTTCAAATGAATGGGTTACTCGAGCAATTTCAATCTGTCCCTCAGTAGTTTTCCCAGTTGTCCCATATGGAAATAGAAAATTAAGTTTCCAGATGTGTGTTTTCTACATCAGTGATGATTAAGCACAATGAAACAGTAGCAGACTGAACCAGGAACCAGATCGGAAAATCTGCTACAGTTCTCGCAACTCTCACAGAAATAGCTGCTGTTCATTGGCCCGCTGAACGTTGACTAGGTTTCAGTTGACCCAGCAGCTCCAACATCAACAGATGGACAAGAATTTTGTGTTCAGATTTGCCCAGGTTGAATAAATGGTTTTAGAAGAGAGTTAGGCCAGAAACATACTCTACGCAAGCATGGTCAACACGTGTGCAGGCGCGTCGTTCATGCAGTATACTTAAACCCGAAGTGCAATTTCTGTGCCACTAACATCACCAAATGCAATTACAAATATACTAATGACTGTTTTTATCGGTTACTTTTTCCCTCAACACTTTTGATATTGGTCAGCCAAACAGATAGCCCCGTCCCAAACTCACGCCATTGGTTGAGCTGTTCCCATGTCAGGCTACTAGTCTAAACACTCAAAAAAAAAAATGTTTACACTTCAGTTTTCACTGAATTAAGCTGAGAACATAGACTGTAAAAAAAAGATGGACGACACACCTTCACTCTCTTCCATTGTAGTAACTGAAGCCGCCAGTGTGCCAATATTGCACTGACATCTTGAGTCTCGAGTCTGTGCATAGTGAACTTGTCTACGCAGTAGTGAGCGTGAAGTGGAGCCGCGATATCAAGGTTCCGCCCACACTCCCGCAGAATCAGTTAATACTGCAGAACTGTGAAATAAACAGTTCTGGAAATGTTAAAATTAAAGTTAAAGCTCCAATCTCAGTCTGTTGGTGCTTCAGTGACTACTTCACTCAGAGAAGCTGTCAATCATGACGTCAAAACCTTTTAATAGCATCACAAACTAAACACAAACGTATTTAAAGAACGAACATTTTAACTAACATCAGCGTGATAAAAACTGCCTAAAATGACAAACCATTTTTAGAAAAAAAAAAATTGACATGTAATTTGACTGTTTAGTTTGTCTCACGTCCCATTATGTTACATGGAGAGGGCGGGGTTTATGACCTATAGTGCATCCAGCCACCTGGAGTCGCTTTGGCTTCACTTTTCAGGACTCGTGTGGCACACTTGATTGGGAAATAGGAAAGTACTTACACCTCAAAAAGATTACAAGGATTCTTGTTACTGTGGCCGTAGTACATTTCATCACTCAAAAGGGCGATAGAGGCGGTTTCCGAAATCGCCAATTATAGACCTCAGTCAGGGCAGTGCTATATATAATTTTTTGACAGGAATGAAAAACGATTGTGAGGGATAGAAGTATGGTGTGTTCAGTGGATAAACTTTTAGTAGACAGAAACTCAGTTGTGAGTTTTACATGATATAGTACCTTTATACAGTACGGACTATTGTAAAGACTGTAAGTCTATCTCTCACAGCCTCGTTTTCATCTGTGTAAAATTCAATGTCTGCTCTATTCTCGTCATGGACCGCTGGCTAAACATCTGAGGTGTATGGCACACCTAACTGGAAACACTTCAGGATTTTCAAAGTCATCTGTTTGGTTGAATTCTACAGGATGTCCGGGAGACATATGTTGTGTTCTTAACGGCCCGCATGGAAACGAAGATGCTATGATGCCAAACCCCCTTATGGAAGAAGAACACCGTCGTGTTTTACACACCGGTCTGGTATTGTAGAGACATCGACGTTACGTTTTCACGCCCCTAAACATGATGCGAAACAAAACTAACTGTAATTGGTTGCTTTGCATGTCAGTCAGACGGCCTCTTGGCCATTGAAAGCTGCGATGGAGTCCAGAGCTTCTGCCGTCAGTATCGAGGTCTGGCTATGCAAAACTACATCTGCCCTCAATAAGGTCTCTACTCTCATTCACTATTCCTTACATTAGTCCAATAATATAGTTCACTTGGAGGAGTGAATGAAAAAAAATGAAATGATGCAGATTCCATCTTCTGGCGCAAAACTCATGTCTATAGTTTTAGACACTACTACAAATGGCTGTCCCCTCAAATAGTACAATGTGTAAGGATAAAACGGGGCGATTTCAGACACAGCCAGATGTTCATTTGTGTGTGCCATTAAACTGACGTACTCAGAGTCTCTTTAAACTTGCTGCCATAACAGTTGTTTATACCTGACAGAGAATACTGACCACAGAACAAGAGCTTATGCAAATGTTGCCCCTTGTGGCAAAGCTGAGAATGCAACGAGTATTTGCGTGAAATATGAATCGAGCTTGTTTAGCTACTAGTTTAGAAGAGTATGTTACAGGCCTTGGCGTCATCACTGGTAACATCTAAACACGTGGAAATTGAAGTCCATACTTAATTACTTATTTAAAATGGAACCTCCATCATCTGACTCTGATATACAAAAAAACAATCACATTTGTTATTGATATAATGTGTTCTGCCTGTGCTTTTGTATATAGACCCCTCATCTGATGAATAGTTTTATAAAGCTAAATAGTGAAAGTAAGTCAGCCCCACCTCTGTTGCACTTCCCTCTCAAGTTCATTTCCTCCACCTGTGGGTCTGTGAGATCACTGATACTCATCCTGCACTCTACTTCTCCTTAAGGATTTTTTTGTGTCTTATTTTGTTCTATCTGTGTGAGGATGTGTGTAGGAGACGGCAGTGAATTATGACATGGATGATGTGTGTTTAAATTTGCATAGTTTCATATAGGAACTCGGAAATAAAATTTGTAAATTTGTATAATTGTACAAAAATAGTTCTCTGAGTTTCACTTCCTTGATTTGTCTCTGCCTTTCCACACACAAAATGCACAGTTTGAGGTTTAATACAAAGGGGAGGATATGCACTAGTTTTATAACCTACACTGTCACTTTATTACAAAAAAAAGTCTAGACTGGATGAATAATACACTAAACCTCTCAAACAAAGGTATAGAAAAGGATCTTCTGAGCTCTCATGACCTCTTGTGGTGAAGTCAGGAGTCTCCTCCATTACTGTTACTCTATTTTAGTGTATATATATATACAAATATACTGTACATAGACACACCTAAAACACAGGACAGTACAGAAACAAAATCTGGTACAGCCATAAAACCAGGGTAACAGATATACCTTAAAAAAAGGGAAGGACAAGAAAAAAAAGGGGAAGTTGAATATAGAAGCACAGTTTAGTTACACTATTTTTTGTGAACTGAAGAAATGCACATTTCTGTCATAGTCTGGAAAAAAAAAAGAATTGAAAAAAATAAACTCTAAAATCTGCACATTTGTACTCCTTTTCTTTACAGTTTGCTGAAAGAGATCAGCCAAATAAATGGAGAGCATTATGTAAACAACATGCCTCTATAGTGCATTATATTGGCAGTAAACTACGCTGTAGTTTTTCTGCACCATATATAATACTTTTCTTTCAGGCCAAAGAACTTTGGCATTCTTATAAGAGCTCAGTTTTATAAGTTTTACGACATGACATTTCAGTATATTGTGTCTTTACCAGCTCTTACCTGTCAGTCTATTGCCCTTTTTGTCTTTGCTCAGTTTGGGTAATCATCTAATCAGAAGTGTCATGGATTTTCCATGCTGCTTCATTGTCAGAGGAATATAGTCAATGATGCTCATTTTGTGTCCAGATCTAAAGCAACATAAAAAAGAGGGTACAAATTCATACAGACATTGACTTGAATACATATAGGCCTATTGAACATAGTTTAAATACTTAATTAAGGGTTGATCGACTATCAATGTGTCCCAACTCAGAGGCTGCATTCGAAGGTCAAATGTGTCACAGTGGCGTGACAAAGGCTGTCCCAATTCGAAGGCTATTTCAAATGTGGCCTACAAATGCGTCCTTTGTTTCCCAGCCCACGAAGGATAGAATCAGTGGATCCTTTGCAGCCTAGCCTATTCCAAGATTCAATGCGCACCAGTGAACAATCCTCCGTAGGCCAGACCATCCCATTTAACAACACTCAGTCCGACCTTCGCGGACTTCGAAGGCATGGGCTTTGACGTCTGCATCCTATGAATTGGGACACAGCTTATGAGTGCACTTTTGGACCTGTCCAAAATGGCACCCTAAACACTTGCAGTCTTAAAATATATAAAATCCTATAGATATATGAGCTGGTGGAGAAAAATAAAAGTACACAAATGAAACAAAATATCAATAGTATAAGCTTTGACTGTGAATATAAGGTAGCTACAAGTATTATGCGACAATCTCAACATAATTAATATAGTATAGACTATTATGCGATTAATTCTCAAAATAATTAATATATCTTACACTTCAGTTAAGCGCGATCTGCTGTGGCGTCACAATCAAATTGAACTGTGGGATATAGAGCTGCTTGAGGTGTACATCAGAGTAAACTTGCTTCCTCGGTCAAAATCGAGGGGACGAGGGTCTGTCCATATAAACTTCCCTCGTCCACTAAGTGGAACACACTTAAAAATGGCGGCAGGGATTCCCCTGAGGGGAAGTGTTTAGGGAAGTTCGCGAGTGCGTGTCTAAAAGTGGAGTGGAACGCAGCCTGGGACACCACTGTAAGTCCACTAGACCGCAAGTGCATTTGAAATGTGTAATTTGGGACAAGGCCTTAGTTGTGTTGATATGGCAGGCGTATTATAGTGACATCTAGTGGTGAAAAGCAACACCACAACAAGTTTCAGTTTCTCTCTGACGCCTTTGCTGAAATGCTCTATTCACTGTCCGTTTATATAGTTCATGAGTGAATGTGGCCAATAACAGGGGTTACTGAGATAAAGTGATTAGTATTTAGCTGATCATTGATCTCAGAATGTCTTAACGTGATGAATGGATTTATATGAATAACAAAATTGGGGAGGAAGGCTAATTATTATTAATTACAGCACAAAAATGAAAAATCGCGTAAAATATAAGCTATCAAAATAAAACACTTACTAAAAAGATTAAATAAATGTATTTGTTTACCTGCAGATCTTTAACTGATATACTGAAATAGGTTTGATATGACTGGAGGTTTTTTTTTAAATCAGTGAAATATTGTCACGTGAAGCTAGAATTGTATACAGTGACAAAAAAAGTTTTTCAAAGACATTAAACTAAATAAATACAAAAATTGTTTTTCTATTACTTCGTTGCAATTCACCTATATACTGTGACCAAGACCCAATTTGAGATGTTAATACAGAGGGGGTAAACAGTAACGTTATGTTTTTTTATGTTTACTATATATATATATATATATATATATATATATATATATATATAGTAGGCATTTTTAAAATAATTAATAGGCTATTTTTGTTTTTGTATTTGTTTGTTTTCATCTCCACTATAAGAAAAAAACATAGTTTCTTGTATTTCGTACACTATAATTCATAAACAATGTGGTCTCGTGGATGAAGTACAAATGAATCGCATCATTTCACTCGTTGAGTCAAGGGAGGACAGCTGTTTCTGTCTATTCTAATAACATATTAACATATCCATCTTCAGAGAAGAGATAGAATGCTCTTGAACATAATATCACTCACAAGGATACGCCTTCTGTACCAAAGACATAAACTATCCCGTCGTTTTTAGATGGGAAGCGTGAGAAACGAAATGAACACGCATAAAAACCTCCAAGAAGTGAGGAAACTGGGACAGCAGGAAAAAAAATCCGTTCGCGCATGCGCAGACAGGCTCCACCTCGCTGACACCGGCCTTGCTGCTCGCGCCGGAGAAAACAAACTGCGTGGATGCGCTCGCTCTCAAAGCATGCGACTTAAAGCACTCTCCATGCATTTGGACTTGCTTTCTTTGGTGTCGGAGTACATTTATCAGCAATAAAGGTAAACGGCGCTGTGATTATATATTGCAAAACAATGAGCAGCTGTCTTGGTCGTTTATTTTATGTAATTGTACGTTTTATAATTTGTATGTGGTGATGATGCTGTTGTGTTAAAACGAAACTTGCCTCCATGCATGTGTTCCCGTTTGATGCTAATGGGACCCATGAAATTTATTTAGTCAGATAGTGCATTAATGAAAATGGTCTGCAGTTACAGACATAGTCATTAAGTAGATCGGGGTAAATGCGCATTTAGGGCTTCTTAAATAGCTGGAAGACTTTTGTTCGACTCATGCTTAGGGTAGTCCCATGCAGCAAGGAGTAGGCCGAGCGGAGGCCGCTGAGCGTCAGGGCTTGAATGACAGATGCGCGGCCCAATCAGAACGCTGGAGTCCGCGTCAGTCAGGGCTCTGAACCAATCAAATGGGTTGCTGTTGTTGCGCATCATTCTCGGCAACTGAACAATGTAATATCAAAATAGCCATTTAAAATGCCACGGTAATTGCTTAACTTTATTTTGAGGGCTTGACTCGTTTTTGTGATATGAAGATCATATCGCAGAGCATTTTCTGTTTGTCTGCTATCTTAAACCACACACAGCAGTCAGCGTCAAGTTCGTAGACAACGTTGCACCCACGTTTTCCTCGCACGAGAAGTAGAGGAAGAGTCAAATGCATGAATTCTTTGATATTTGGATTTATATTTATCTCTTTCTACCATAAAAACGTTTATCTTAAGTCTCTGTCGTTTAATGTACTGATTGTGACTCATGACAGGCATGTAAAGATGAGCCGCTTGCTTGACAATGTAAACAACGAGGAGGAAACGTTTTGCGCGCCATATGCGTCACGCAGCGCTCAAGCGCATGCCGATGTGAGTGTCCGTTAAGTGGGAGAGGTGAGGGGTTTGTTAATGCTTTGATTCAACCTAATGTGCCGGTTTCCCGCGATTATGACGTATTGAAAATGTATGCGCCCTGTAGGAACATGTCCACGAGGACGGACACGAGCCCGGCGGTTGCGCGCGCAGCACTGGGGGGTTGGATAAGCACGCGAGTCAGTTATGAAACTTATCCGACGCCTTTGATGACGCGCTTTCATGTGATGATGATGAAGACCTTTTTTGATAAACAACGGTGGGGTTCAGTGTGAATGATGTCAGTCTTTCCTATTTGATATAATAAGGGTAATAATGCAATAGGGTCTATGGTGCTCAAAGTTTCCTTTCCTTTTTCCACTCTTCATACTGGCAAAATGATATCATTTAGATTTTTAACGTTTTCCCAACACTCTACCAGCCTTGGAAAATTGCTTAAAGGGATACTCAAAAATGAGAATTGTCATAATTTACCCTCCCTCGTGTCGTTCTGTAATGCATTTTAGATACGCTATTAACCGCCTCAGTGCTGAGATAGGGAAACAAGGTTTCGTTTTAAAAAGCGAGATTTTGAGCCATTCCTCTTCCAGAACAGTGTCTAGGTCACTATGTGATGCTGGTGGAGGAAAACATTTTCTGATTTGCTCCTCAAATACCATGGGATTGCAATGGGAGATGTTCAACTTCACTTTCATGTTCATATTCTGTCACAAGTCTTGCTGTGTGTATCAGTGCATTATCATGCTGATACACCGCACCCCCTTCAGGGTACAATGTTTGAACCATTAGGTTCACATGGTCCTTTAGAACGGTTTTGTAGTCCTTGGCAGTGACGTGCCCATCAAGCACAGTAGGGAATGCCATGATTTTGCAGCTCAAACCATTACTGATCCACCTGAGTGCTTCACTCTGGACAGCAACAATCCAGGTGTTAAAGGGTTAGTTCACCCAAAAATGAAATTTCTGTCATTAATTACTCGCCCTCATGTCGTTCCAAAACTGTAAGACCTTTGTTCATCTTCGGAAAACACAAATTAAGATATATTGATGAAATCCGAGTATGAGTCTGCCAGGGTAGAGGAGAATCGCTTCATAACATTAAGGTTGTAGTCACATGGACTATTTTAACGATGTCTTTAATACTTTCCTGGTCCTCAAATGACCGTAATTACCTTGCTTTCTATTGGGGGGGACTCTTGGATTTCATCAAAAATATCTTAATTTGTGTTCTGAAGATGAACGAAGGTCTCGCGGGTTTGAAATGACTTGAGGGTGAGTAATTAATGACATAAATTTTTGGGTGAACTAACACTTTAAGCCTCTTTGGGGCTTCTCCACACTGTAACTCAGTGAAGGTGGACTCATCAGAGAACAATACATGTTTCACATTGTCCACAGCCCAAGATTTGCACTGTTCGACAGTTGGTTGTGGTTTGCTGCTGGATACTGTGGCTCTCAATAATATACTAGGGCTGGACGATTAATCGAAAAGTAATCGAAACGGAAATTCAGAACCTTTATCCGACGTAATTTTCTTTTTTTTTTAATGCTGTTAATACTTCCTACTTAAAAACATAGTACCGCGTGTGTTGCCACGTGACTCCGCCCCGTCCAGTCAGCGGAATGGAATCAACACAGAGGCGAACGCCGAGTCAACACACAGAGATGATGCACGAGCGGTGAGACTTGCGTTTTCACTAAACTTTGTCAGTTGTATGTGTTTTAAGGTTTGCCAATTTGGACATTCAAGACGATCGGATGTGTACTATTATATGTAGCTACCGTGCTCGCGCAGCTGCATTGTGGCACGAACACTTATTATAGCATATATTTTTCTACTTTTGAAGTAACTATCTATAACCCAGACGGAATGACTCATTCACACACGCAATCGCTCTCATTACGTACTGGTACTGTGCTAATTTATCTTTATCTGATTTGCAACGAGCAGAAATCTGTAAGAAATGTTACGAACCATAGATAAAATAACTGCTGAAAGTGAGCCATGATGTCAGATCACTCTTTCAATAGGAAAAAATATCCCACCTTTAATAGTCAAGCATATTTACAGTACAGCAAACCTTGTAAATGAAGGCACAAAAAAAAAAACAACAACCCAGAAACAATATAATCGTTCATTAATCGTAATCGAGGTAAAATGTTCAATTAATCGAGGTTTTGATTTTAGGTAATAATCGTCCAGCCCTATAATGCACCATAAAGAAGACTTGCTGTGCTGGTCACAGATGAAACTGCATCACCAATATGTCTCCCATTATGTTGTGTGGATTGCAATTCATATTTTATGTACAGCTGTGCTAATGCTCTGATAATTCAACCTTCACACTCTGCTCTTACTGATGGAATGTGAAGTCAGTGAATATTGGCTACCAGGCCACACATATACAGTGGGGAAAATAATTATTTGATCCCCTGCTGATTTTGTTAGTTTGCCCACTTATAAAGAAATGAGGAGTCTATAAATTTTATGGTAGGTTTATTTTAATGGATAGAGACAGAATATCAAACAAAAACATATAAAGGTTATAAATTGATTTGCTTTTCAGTAAGTGAAATAAGTATTTAATCCCCAAGCAAAACATGACTTAGTACTTGGCGGAGAAACTCTTGTTGGCAAGCACAGAGGTAATTTCTTGTAGTTGGTCACCAGGTTTGCACACATCTCAGGAGGGATTTTGGTCCACTCCTCTTTACAAATCCTCTCTAATTCCTTAAGGTTTCTTGGCTGTCGCTTGGCAACTCGAAGTTTCAGCTCCCTTCACAGATTTTCTATAGGATTAAGGTCTGAAGACTGGCTAGGCCACTCCATGACCTTAATGTACTTCTTCTTGAGCCACTCCTTTGTTGCCTTGGCGGTATATTTTGGGTCATTGTCATGCTGGAAGACCCATCATCCACGACCCATCTTCAGTGTTCTGGCTGAAGGAAGGAGGTTCTCGTCCAAGATGGTACATGACCCGTTCATCGGCCCCTCAATGCGGCGAAGTTGTCCTGTACCCTTAGCAGAGAAACAAAGCATAATGTTTCCGCCTCCATGCTTGACTGTAGGGATGGTGTTCTTGGGGTCATAGTCAGCATTTTCCCCCCTCCAAACATGGCGAGTTAAGTTGATGCCAAAGAGCTCAATTTTGGTCTCGTCTGACCACAGCACTTTCTCCCAAGCCTTCTCTGAATCATTTAGATGTTTATTGGTAAACTTCAGACGGGCCTGTACATGTGCCTTCTTGAGTAGGGGGACCTTGCGGGCACTGCAGCCAGGATTTCAATCCATTGGCGGCGTAGTCAGTTACCAATAGTTTTCTTGGTCACTGTGGTCCCAACTGCCTTGAGATCATTTACAAGTTCCTCCTGTGAAATTCTGGGCTGACCCCTCGCCTTTCTCATCATTATCCTTACCCCATGAGACGAGCTCTTGCTTGGAGCTCCAGACCGAGGGTGATTTGGTTATTTTGTATTTCTTCCATTTCCGAATAATCTCACCAACAGTTGTCTCCTTCTTACCAAGCTGCTTGCTGATGGTCTTGTAGCCCATTCCAGCTTTGTGCAGGTCTACAATCTTGTCCCTGATGTCCTTTGACAGCTCTTTGGTCTTGCCCATGGTGGTGGAGAGGTTTGAATGGAAGATACAGATTCCTTGGACAGGTGTCTTTTATACACATAACAAGCTGACGTTAGGAGTACTTTCTTAAAGTGACGGGACTAATCTATGTTCCACATGGGCACAAACAATCTGTAGGAGGCAGAATTCTTGCTGGTTGGTAGGGGATCAAATAATTATTTCATTTGATCAAATGCTAATCAATTTATAACCTTTTATCAATTTTTTCTGGATTTTTTGGTTGATTTTCTGTTTCTGTCCATTTTTATGGTAGGATTATTTTTTTAAAATGATAGACTCCTCATTTCTTTGTACGTGGGCAAACTTACAAAATCAGCAGGGGATCAAATAATTATTTTCTCCACTGTATAGGCGTGAAACCTTCAACAACTATATTTGCCAGTGTTTCAGTTTCATTGCCCAACCCCTGTATGTCAGCATTCAATGTGACTAATATTGGCCCCTTGGTATTAAAGGGTTAGTTCACCCAAAAATGAAAATTCTGTCATTTATTACTCACCTCGCCTCGTGTTGTTCCACATCCATAAGACCTTAGTTCATCTTCAGAACACAAATTGAGATCTTTTTGATGAAGTCTGAGAGGTTTCTGTCCCTCCATAGAGATCCAACGCAACGACCGCTTTCAAGGTCCAGAAAGGTAGGAATGACATCATTAAAGTAGTCCATGTGACTCCAGTGGCTTAAACTCAATTTCATGAAGCGACGCGAGTGCTTTGTTTACGCAACAAAACATAATTGACCACTTTACTTACAAAAACATTGATCTGCAACGTGCGTTCACAAGAGCTTCATGACGCGTGCGTGTTGTGTTCAGATTCGTTGCGTCAACTCATGCGCTTTGGATAATATTGTTTTGTAAATAAAGTTAAATTATGTGTTTTGTTTTTTTGCACAAACAAAGCACTCGCATCGCTTCATAAAATTGAATTTAAGTCACTGGTGTCATGGAGTACTTTAATGATGTCATTCCTACCTTTCTGGACCTTGGATTAGTTGCGTTGGATCTCTATGGAAAGACAGAAATCTCTCAGACTTCATCAAAAATATCTTCATTTGTGTTCTGAAGATGAACGAAGGTCTTACGGGTGTGGAACAACATGAGGGTGAGTAATTAATGACAGAAATTTCATTTTGGGGTGAACTAATCCTTTAAAATGTCCAAGTATGTTTTGTTTTGTAAGTAACTTATAAAATGACAAAAATATGAATATATTTCTTGTCAAAATATGGAATCATATAAAAATAAGTAGTGAGTAATGTTGAACAACAATTATGTAATTACTTTCTGGAGCTGCTTTATTATTATTTATTATTATTATTATTAATTTATTTTTGTATCTAATTATGTCAACATTCAATATGACTAATATTGGCCCCTTAGTATTAAAATATGGTATGTTTTTATTATTTTGTAATAGTAAAGTTTAAAAAAAGACACACATATGAATATATTTCTTGTAAAATATGGGATCAAATAAAAAATGTTCAACGTATAACGGTTGCTATGCACCAAGAAGATCTTACATGTCTAGTATACTTCTGGTTTGAATGAGGCAGTGAAGCATCTCCTTTAATTTCTCTCTGTTTATTTCTACATGATCTATTTTTTTCTTCTTCTCTGGTCAGTTGTCTGTGTTCTGGTTTGTTTATGACGTGATGTAATGAGCTCTTTGATGGACAGTCAGTAATCGGTTAGTCCCATTATTAAGAGTTCTATGCATCTGTGCATAATGACTGTTTACGATTCTCCTGTTTATTGTGTGGTGTGAGATTAAAAATCAATAAAATTGACAATTAGAAAGCTGACACTTTTTTTTCATATAAAAAATAATCAGCTCTGTCTTGTGTTGGCTCGTTTTCTCGCTTTCGATGTCTACTGAAGTGATCAAAATAGAGCAAATTTGAGCACCTTTTGAAAGTAACACGGCGCTTCAAATAATGATTGTATCGACTACATCGTTACGCCACTAGGTGAAGACAAGTGACTGGTCCTTGAATCATTCAAGAGATTGATTCGTTCAAAAGCGCTGATTCATCCAGTAATCTAACAAGTGAAGTATTGTTAATAATTCTTTCAGATGTATTGAATATTTGAAATGGACTGCAGCAATTAACATTTTGTCAGAATTTCTAGTAAATAAAATGTTTTGTTTAGTTGTCTAATCAGAATCGTAGGAGAATCGTGATCTCTGTTTGAAACAAAAAAATCGCGATTCTTAATTTATCCAGAATCGGGCAGCTTTCGAATATTGCAGTATTAATTACAAATTATTTATCCGTGCACAGGTTAGGTTTTTTTAATTCATGTGTCCTCGTAATCTTTAATCAGAATTTGCCCAAAACTTCCCTTCCCTCTTACAGTAACATCTCTTCTCTGATGCAAGGTTACTGGCTCGAGGGCGGGACAACCTGTCACTCACATGACCAATAATAAACCACAACCATCCAATCAATTTCCCCATGGGCAGTTTCACTCAGTTTCACTCAGATATACATCACAATAGGGAAGAAAAGACTATTGCAACTTCCGTTTAATGCTGACTTTAAATAAACCGTGATTAAGGGCAGAGCACAAAAGAGGAAAAATGAAGATCAATGGACAACTGAAACCTGGCACAGAAAAGTTGTATGGAGGTCAAACTAAGCCCTCATATTGTAGCACATAATTTAAAAAGTGCTGATGTGGTGTCTTAATATTTTGGCATTGATATACCAAAGGCTGTAGTATGACTGTTCATTTATGAGCACCTTGGTTCGGTTGTGCCGCCCATGACCGTAACATATGTTACCTGCTCTGACCTCAAGATATGTTTCTCTGGTTTCATAGGTTGGTGACTGTGTGTGACCAGCATGACAAAGAGCCCTCCTCACAGGCGTGGGATCACGTTCGAGGTGGGAGCGCAGCTGGAGGCGAGGGACAGTCTGAAGAACTGGTCAGTGTCTCCCCTCTGCTTCCGTTCTTTCATCTGTTCATTCACTCGGCCTGATTGAAATTCAGATGCTTTACTGGTGCTGATACCACTAGTTGTATTGCATTCCAAGATTTTGAAAAAATTATAATTTGCCAACGCGGACAAATCTGAAAATCAGCATTTTTAGTCATAGAGCACAAGTTCTGTGCTTTACTGTTTGAGCTAGGAAGACATTAGGAAGCCAGGGGTTGCTACTAGTGTAAATCACAAACCAAGGATCTCATTCATGCATTATATTTTAGCTATTAGTTAAATAAGACACGTTTTTTTGTTTTTCCTGTGAATTCGCACATGCATTTTTTTTTTCTTGATTTTATTGTATTTCATTTTATTATCTTTCTTCTATGTATTTTTTGTGAATTTCTCTTCTGTAAAGCACTTTGTAATCACTTTTTTTTTTAAAAGGTGCTATATAAATAAAGCTTTACTTGTTAACTGTAAAAATAAAACTCCCATCAAACATCATTTTCAACCTTTAGAAACCACGATGTAATCTGAAGTAGGTCATTTAAAGCGAAACTTTGTGTGTTCACAGGTATGCAGCTAGCATTGAGAAGATCGACTATGAAGACGAGAAGGTTCTGATCCACTACAGACAGTGGAGTCATCGTTATGATGAATGGTTTGACTGGAGCAGTCCGTACCTTCGACCTGTGGAACGAATCCAGCTTAGGAAACAAGGCCTCAATGAACGGCAGAGCGCTCCAGTGAGTACTTCCTGTCAAACTGTGCTGAATCACTCAGAGTCTGTATGGGCAAAGTTACACTCTGACTTATAATGTTGCACTATTATATATAGATGTGTTTTTCTTATCAGGGCTTTCATGTCAACCAGAAAGTTCTTGCCAGCTGGTCAGACTGTCGGTACTACCCTGCTAAGATCCTGTCCCGGGACAAAGATGGTGTGTACTCGCAACCTTCACAATGTTAATCCTTCAGCACATCATCTGACTGGTCCAGGTTCAAACACTATCTTTGTTAGTTTTTACCAACTGGGAAATGAAACCGTATTGTACCATATAATATTACGTTTTACGCTGATATTACGTTATTAAAATAATAACAGTAATAATTTATAAATGTATTTGTTTATTTAATTATTAAAGTCAAATAAAAAAAATCTATACCTTTCATTATTTTTATTTTTTTGGAAGAAATTAAATCCTTTTAAAAAAAGGATGCATTACACTAGGGCTGGGTTGAAAATCAGTTAATCGATTATCATTTTGATAAACTGATTTTGGTTTCTAAATCTTAAGAATCGATCTTTTAGTATGTGCTGTTTTCACTTGATGCATGAATAAACATGAAAATTCAGCTTTGCCATCACAGGAATAAATTTTATTTTAATGTAAAATGTAAAAAAAAAAAAAAAAAAAACTTGGCCAACCCCAAACAGTAGTGTGTGTGTGTAAAAAATATATATATATATATATATATATATATATATATATATATATATATATATATATATACAGTGGGTACGGAAAGTATTCAAACCCCCTTAAATTTTTCACTCTTTGTTATATTGCAGCCATTTGCTAAAATTATTTAAGTTCATTTTTTTTCCCTCATTAATGTACACACAGCACCCCATATTGACAGAAAAACACAGAATTGTTGACATTTTTGCAGATTTATTAAAAAAAGAAAAACTGAAATATCACATGGTCCTAAGTATTCAGACCCTTTGCTCAGTCTTTAGTAGAAGCACCTTTTTGATCTAATACAGCCATGAGTCTTTTTGGGAAAGATGCAACAAGTTTTTCACACCTGGATTTGGGGATCCTCTGCCATTCCTCCTTGCAGATCCTCTCCAGTTCTGTCAGGTTGGATGGTAAACGTTGGTGGACAGCCATTTTTAGGTCTCTCCAGAGATGCTCAATTGGGTTTAAGTCAGGGCTCTGGCTGGGCCATTCAAGAACAGTCACGGAGTTGTTGTGAAGCCACTCCTTCGTTATTTTAGCTGTGTGCTTAGGGTCATTGTCTTGTTGGAAGGTAAACCGTCGGCCCAGTCTGAGGTCCTGAGCACTCTGGAGAAGGTTTTCGTCCAGGATATCCCTGTACTTGGCCGCATTCATCTTTCCCTCGATTGCAACCAGTCGTCCTGTCCCTGCAGCTGAAAAACACCCCCACAGCATGATGCTGCCACCACCATGCTTCACTGTTGGGACTGTATTGGACAGGCAATGAGCAGTGCCTGGTTTTCTCCACACATACCGCTTAGAAACAAGGCCAAAAAGTTCTATCTTGGTCTTATCAGACCAGAGAATCTTATTTCTCAGCATCTTGGAGTCCTTCAGGTGTTTTTTAGCAAACTCCATGCGGGCTTTCATGTGTCTTGCACTGAGGAGAGGCTTCTGTCGGGCCACTCTGCCATAAAGCCCCGACTGGTGGAGGGCTGCAGTGATGGTTGACTTTCTACAACTTTCTCCCATCTCCCGACTGCATCTCTGGAGCTCAGCCACATGGATCTTTGGGTTCTTTTTTACCTCTCTCACCAAGGCTCTTCTCCCCCAATAGCTCAGTTTGGCCGGACGGCCAGCTCTAGGAAGGGTTCTGGTCGTCCCAAACGTCTTCCATTTAAGGATTATTAAGGCCACTGTGCTCTTAGGAACCTTAAGTGCAGCAGAAATTTTTTTGTAACCTTGGCCAGATCTGTGCCTTGCCACAATTCAGTCTCTGAGCTCTTCAGGCAGTTCCTTTGACCTCATGATTCTCATTTGCTCTGACATGCACTGTGAGCTGTAAGGTCTTATATTATAGACAGTTGTGTGGCTTTCCTAATCAAGTCCAATCAGTATAATCAAACACAATTGGACTCAAATGAAGGTATAGAACCATCTCAAGGATGATCAGAAGAAATAGACAGCATCTGAGTTAAATATATGAGTGTCACAGCAAAGGGTCTGAAAACTTAGGACCATGTGATTATTTCAGTTTTTCTTTTTTAATAAATCTGCAAAAATGTCAACAATTCTGTGTTTTTCTGTCAATATGGGGTGCTGTGTGTACATTCATCAGGAAAAAGAATAAACTTAAATGATTTTAGCAAATGGCTGCAATATAACAAAGAATGAAAAATTTAAGGGGGTCTGAATACTTTCCGAACCCACTGTGTATATATATATATATATATATATATATATATATATATATATATATATATAAATTATATTATATAATATAATATAATATATGCTGCTCATTTCCCTTATTTTTCTTTTAACTTACCATTGCCATCATGAAAGTGTTGAGCATTACATTACGATAGTGTTACAATATGAATGTGTTGGGTGCTACATTATGATCGTGTTACATTATGAAAGTGTTGGGCATTACAATATGATGTAAATTGGTTCAAACAAAATGACAAAGAAGTCTTTATTTCTCAAAATAATCCATAAGGGCCCCCGCCCCTATTCCTAGAGAGGAAGTCCGCTACAGCCATCTGCCTGTGGACCACCTTGAACTTAAAAGGCTGTAAAGATAGATACCAACGGGTAATCTGCACGTTGGTATCCTTCGTATGGTCATTGGAGGGGCGCATGGTCCAAACAGAAGGTGAATTCCCATCCCAGGAGGTAATAATGGAAGGTGAGGATGGCCCAATGGGTGTCTAAACACTCCTTCTTAATGGTGATGTATCTAGTCTCTCTATATGAGAGCTTTCGACAGCAGATACAGCACCAGCCGTTCCTCTCCTCCGACCACCTGGGACAGGACTGCACCCAGCCCCCTGTCCTGACACGTCTGTCTGCAACACAAAGGGGAGGTCAAAGTTAGGAGATTGCAAGAACGGCCCGTCACACAGAGCAGCCTTCACTTTGGTTAGTGCCTGTTGGCACAGCTCTGTCCACTGGACCTTTTTAGTGAGATCAGTAAACTGTCTCACCTCCTTTTTGGTCTTAGGACAGGCTGCAATTGCGATGGTCTTGTCAATTTGGGGACGCACTTGCCCATGTCCTAAGTGGTAGCCTAGAGACCGTACCTGTGGAAGGGCAATAAATTAGTGTAATCCGAATGGCATTGTGAATGCTGTAATAACCCAATAACCTTTTGTTTAATCCAGTGTGGAATAAAAGTGAGCTGAACCTAACCGATCGAGCAACTCGTCAACATATAGCATTCACCTTTCTGTAATCTACACAGAAATGGACTGAGCCATCCATTTTGGGTATCAAAACTATTGGGCTCGCCCAGTCTCTGTGAGACTCTTCTATTATGCCCAACTCTAACATTGCTTTTAACTCATCCTGTAGCACTTTTTTCTTATGTTCAGGTAAACGATAGGGTCGGCTACGCGCCAACACCCCGGGATCGTTTCGATATGGTGCTATATGAGGCCTGTCCGACCAGGCAGGGGTGAAAACACGTCTGCAAAATGTGCCTGCAACTTGGCTACACCGGCGAGAGGTGATCTCTCCTGGGGACCAGTGCAAGCGGATTGACTTGGATAGCTGCTTCTGGTCCGAGATATTCCTCTGCCAAAACGGCCGCCGTTAGCTTGACCGGTGTCACCTCATTCCAGTGTTTTAGGAGATTGAGGTGATAAAGTTGGCGAGCAACGTCCAATTCTAAATTGCAAGTAATACAAGTACTTTATCTCCCAGTGTAAATTGATGCTGCCTTATACCCCTGTTGTGCAGCCGACTTTGTTTGTCCTGTGCCTGAAGCAAATTCTCCATGGAGAGCCGCCCCAATATATGGAGTTTTGCTCTGAGGTTCAGGACATACTGAATTTCACTATGGCTGTTTGAAGGCTCCTCCTCCCTAGCCTCTCTAATGCACCCCATGGGGCTGTCATTCATAGAGAAGCTTGAATGGGGAAAACCCTGTGGAGGCTTGTGGAACCTCCCACACCTCCAACAGGGGCTCGAGCCATTTATCCCAATTTTTGGCATCTTCCCTTACGAATTTATGAACCATGGATTTACATGTGTGG
This sequence comes from Elopichthys bambusa, assembly GCA_037101425.1. Lineage (NCBI taxonomy): Eukaryota > Metazoa > Chordata > Actinopteri > Cypriniformes > Xenocyprididae > Elopichthys > Elopichthys bambusa. The sequence goes on along the minus strand of CM074451.1, from coordinate 26,339,337 downwards.
TTAAACTGTTCCACCAGTCTGTCCGTTTGTGGGTTATAGATGCTGTTGCGAATCGATTTAATGGCCAAAATTTCACACAATTCACTTAATGTGCATGACATAAACGCTGTGCTTTGATCAGTGAGATATGGAACATCATGTTCACCACACTCAGAGATGGTGCGTAATGGCACCGCTTCCATATATCATGTTGCATAGTCCACCAGAACTAGTGCAAAACAATGGCTCAAATAGCCACGCTTTTTTTCAGCTTTATAATGGCCCGATCAGGTCCATACCAATTCTCTCGAAGGGTACTAATAGTTGGGCTGGATCTTCTTTGGTCGTCTTTGGGGCGTCTTGGGCCACCTGATACAACCTCTCTCTTATTATGGAAAAATAGGGATAGAAGAGCAGCTGATCAGGCTGGAGCAACTGTCCGTCAATGGTGCGGGCCCAATCGAAAGAATCCTTACCACTTCCTTTGCAACAGAAAGATGGCCAAGAGACTGACAGAGAGAGGGGAGAGGTGAAAATGATGCAGAGGCTCCAGTGCTTTCCGACACACCCCTAGTGTTCCAGGTCTGGAAGCTCGGAGGCCAGGCTGCCTTGTCTCCGTGGTGGAGGCCAAGGGGGCACATTACTGCGTGACTTGGGAATGGGGATAGGATGAGACTGAGAGGGGAGAGGAGAAGGGGAGAAAGAAGGGCTGGAGAGAGAGAGATTAGGGAGGGGCTTGCCGACCCCGGGGTATGCCACCAGGTGATTCTCTGCCAGCTGGCTGTCCTGGTTCAGCGATGTCGGGCGGTGGCACTGGACCCACGTGGCAGCCTAGAGATGAAATGCTCCAGTATCACCAGGTCAATCACTTCCTCTATGTCGCGGGTCTGGGCCATCAGCCACTTGCGGAAAGCATCCCGGAGCTGTTGGGCTGCTGAGCAAGCTCTGGATGACCCGCCGGTCCTCCTCCTGCAACTGGACCGGCAGACAAAAGTGATCTTCCTGTTCCAGTCTGAGGTCTATAAGCAGTTGGTGTTATGTTTGGTGGAGTGGTGATGGTTGCGAGGACTGCATGGCGGCATGCCAACTTCTTGGTCCCATGTTTCGGCACCAGTGTAAACTGGTTCAAATAAAATGACGAAGAAGTCAGGGCGGCGAGAAAGTTTCAGAGTCTTTATTTCTCAAAATCAAAGTAATCCACAAGGGCGCTTGAGTGCATTCACAAAACACAAGCAACTCAAAACAATACCATCCATGGGGTTAGTCTCTCTGCCATTGCTAGGTCTGCAGGCTGCTTGTATTCCGTCTCTCCGCCAATTACTGGAATTAGAGACAGGTGATAGTCATCATGCACTTGACCTACCTCTTACCGCTCATCTCCGCACTCGCTCTCCCATTGCAGACTTTGCTTTACCATGCCCCCCTCACCACAGATAGTGTTGGGCATTACATTATGTTTGTGTTAGATTGTGAAAGTGTTGGGCATTACATATGGCTGTTCTTCTGTGATGTCTTAGGTTTCTACACAGTGAAGTTTTTTGATGGAGTCATAAAGACAGTGAAGGGGATTAAGGTGAAGCCGTTCCGCAAGGAGGTGAGAAGTGACTCCCTCAGCTCTAATAATTATTAAACCAGACCATTCATGAAAAAAAAAACGCTTTAATGAGTTGGTCTTTTTCTACAGAGCTCTGATGGCAAGACCAATCAGCAAGCTCGAAAGCGGGGGGATCAGAACGGGAAAGAATGGAAGACTAAGGAGAACAACAGCAGCAGAAGTAACGGCTCGAGACACAGCACTTCTGACCAGGATGGAGAGAGTGGATCGGAAGGAGATGAAGAAGACACCACAGTGATGGATGAGGACAGACATCTCCAGAATGGCGAAGAGAGCGAAAGCACAGCAACTAAGATAGTTGATGAAACCGAGCTGAGATCTGCTGAGCACAACGAAAAAGAGCCCAGCAAAGACGACAAGACAGAAATGCTTGAGAATGGAGAAGGAGTGAACAAACCAGAAGAGAAAGAGATGAATGGAGGACAGGAGGAGACCAAAGAACTTCAAAATGGCATCAACAAGAACAAAGAAGACAAGGAAGAGAAGGGAGAAGCGTCAGATGAAAGTCCCAGTCTGCCCAGAAGGACACGGAGTAGGATGGCAGATGGTGAGTTTAGTTTGAAGGAACATGCTGGTGTTACATCTGAATATTTGATTTGATTTGATTGATTCAATTCCAAGAGCCAGATTCCGCCTCACACACACGCCAACGGACAGCATTTGCTAAGTAGCAAATAGAGAGAGACAGTATAAGGAGAGAAGACAAACCACTCAAATAAAAATGAATGGGAGAAATCGTAATGCTCAATATGGCATCTGTGGGACAGGAAGTCCTGCTTTTCAGTTAAAAGAGACAATTGCCTTTTCGATTGACATTGCCATTTATTTACTCTCAAACATGCATGTGTATTAGCTGGAACAATGATTTGAGCTACAGAAGCAGTAGAAAATAACTGCCCCTTGGCGTTACCAAAATGGTCACTCAGTGAAGTCATTTAGGGAATATTACTGATGGTGATACTTAGACTTGACATGGTTAAAAATGTAAGTAATTGTTGGGTGATTTACTCATGTATTTGGCTCAGGCTTGATGATTCAAGTTCTTGGCTTGTGTCTCTCACAGCAAAAGATGTGGAAAGGCCCAATGGTCCAGAACTGAGGAAGAGACGTGCATCAACAGGACAAATGCCACCGTCCAAAAGAAGCAGAGCCAATTCAAGCACAGGTTAGTTATCTCTCTGTCTCTTATCATAAGGGCTTTCAAACCGGATGAATGGTTTTATAGTTCCTATAACTATTGGTGGAAGTGTTGCTGTGTTTGCACCACAGGAAGTGGGAACGATTTTAGTTCAAGGAACGCCTTTTAGGGGGGACTAAATTAGCTCCTGCTTCAGAGTAGACTCTAACCCAGCACAATAGGAAATACCAGATTGGCTGAACGCATGCTGTATGCATTGGAATCTACCGTTTTTAAAAAGCCATGTAAACACAGAGTTTACATATACTTACTCCACAAACTAATATACAGAAAGCTCATGTTAACTGCATTTACTTGTCACCTTTGTCTGTGGCAATATTTTCTCAGCCTCAATGATATTTAGCACTGCAAGTTGTCGTAGGAGATTTAGTCTCATAGCCCTCCTTTTTGCTCTTTCAGTCCCATAATTTATACGTCTACATTCCATCTCCATTATCACGAATCCCACAACACACATCAAAAACACAGCTCTGATTACAGCATCCTCCATCCTCCAGTTGCTGACGTTGTTGAATTCCACGCTTAAATGACATCATTGTCGGCCGCCTTACATCACTTCAGAGTTCCTACTTCTCGTGTCAGTGCAACCAGGAAAATGGCCCTTTGGAAAAATGTAGTTCTCTGCAGACCGCCCTGGTGGCTAGTTCCTTTAACTACCTGCTGCGAAAGCCCCTATACTTCATTCTTGTTGTTCTAGCTTAGTGGTAGGAAACATCGGTCCTGGAGTGCCTCGGTCATGCAGAGTTTAGCCCCAGCCCTGATCAAACACACCTAAACAAGCTAATAAATGTCTTGAGGATTACTAAAGCTACAGGCATTTGAGTCAGAGCTAAACTCTGCTCTTAGCCCTAAACTTTGCCTATGCCTGTTCTAGCTGTTGTTCTTTATACTAGTTAGTAATTAAACCATCTAACACCACACTGTGTCTCTGATACCCTCATAGAAAAAAACAGTCCATCTCAAATCAAACCGGTTAAAACCGAAGTCCCAGAGACTTCAGAAAGTAAGGATGACCCAACCAGTCCTGCAGGAAATGCAGCACCCACCGAAGAGGCAGGATCTACAGCTGATCTTGGTATACATCCTTCTGTTTCAGTTTGATAATCAGAGGCATTTGCTAAGACTGCATCATTATTACTATTTCTCATACTGAGTGTGAGGGATTTGAACATAGAAACTGCCTAGCAACTACAACACAATATACTAAAAGTCTTATTAATCTTTTGGTGTTGCTTAGTTATAATATATATTAATATTTATGATAATTATTGTAAAAAGTCATAAAACATGTTTTATTGGTGTAGTTTTGTAATAAATATTGTTAACAATGTGTTAATACAAAAAATGATTAAATATCACTTCTGAATATCAAGTATCGGACACCTAAACATTACTATAATAATAATAATAATAATAATAATAATAATAATAATAATTATTATTATTATAATAAGTCTCTTCTGCTCACCAAGGCTGCATTTATTTGATCAAAAATACAGTAAGAACAATAATATTGTGAAATATTATTACAATTTAAAACAACTGTTTTCAATTTGAATATATTTTAAAATGTAGTTTATACAATTGATAATTGATTTGGTGCTCAAGAAACTTTTCTTATTACCAATGTTGAAAACAGTTGTGCTGCTTAACATTTTCTCATGATTTTTTGATGAATATACAATTCAAAAGTACAGCATTAATTTGAAATGGAAATCTTTCATAACTTTATAAATGTCTTTACTGCCACTTGTGTTCAATTTAATACATCCTTGCTGAATAAAACGAATAATTTCTTTAAAAAAAAAAAAAAATCTTACTGACCCCAAACATTTAAATGGTAGTGTATTGGTTGTATAAAAAAAAAAAAAATAAATAAAAAAAAAATGGTGGGTTCGAACTTTGCACAAGCAGGCACCTCTAACATTTTCTTCAGAATATGTACAAATGTTAATTAAACATGTATGCAGATATGATGTGCTAACTGACACATTGCTTTCTCAGCTGCAGCACTCAAACGGCAAGTCCACCTTCCAACCACAAACAAGTACAGCAGAGAACCATGTGAGTACACAAACCCTCAGTTTCACTGTCTCTCACCGGTCCAATATAAAAACCTGCTGTTATGTGACCCCATTGTCCTTTTCTTCCCTCAGTGTACAGGGTCATCAAAAACCAACCTCCTCCTATCCTGTCTATTGAACTGGACCATAACCTGTTCAAATGCAAGATCGCAGGCTGCCTCAAGTCTTTCCGCAAGGCATCTCTGCTGCACTACCACATGAAGTACTATCACGCACAGAGCGACCCAAGCCCCCCTCGCTGCGTCCAGACGCGCACCACAGACAAACAGAACCACAGCCAGGAGACTCCTCGCAGGCGCCGCACCGTCTCGGCTTCCCACAGTTAGTGCACACTTTGTCTATTCGCTGTTTGTGTGGGCGATTGATTTATTTATTTTTTGTTTGGGTTGATTTGTTCAGATTTGTGTGTGCGTTTAGCCTCGTAATATTTAAAACAAAAATTATGCTAATTTACGAGCTTATAATTTTATTTTTGGGGTATACTAGAATACATTTACATGATTTAAAGGATTAGTTCACTTCAGAATTAAAATTTCCTGATGGTTTACTCACCCCCATGTCATCCAAGATGTGTATGTGTTTCTTTCTTCAGTCGAAAAGAAATTAAGGTTTTTGAGGAAAACATTTCTTAACACTTTCTCCATATGGAGAAAATATTTTCATATTTTCTTCAATGGGGACCAACGAGTTGAAGGTCCAAATGTCAGTTTCAGTGCAGCTTCAAAGAGCTCTACATGATCCCAGACGAGGAATAAGGGTCTTATCTAGCGAAACGATCTGTCGTTTTCTAAAATAAATAAAAAATTAAATACTTTTTAGCCACAAATGCTCGTCTTGCACTGCTCTGTGACGTCCATGACTTCACACATTACGTAATCACGTTGGAAGGGTAGGCGGAAGTACCGACCCAGTGTTTACAAAGCGAACGTGCAAAGACTAAGTCACACGCCCTTTACAAACAAAAAAGGGAATGACAAAATGAGATGGAGTTTTTACACTTGTAAACACTGGATCAGTACTTCGACATACATCACCCATGACCTTTCCAACATGATTAAGTAGTGACGTGACGAGCATTTGTCGTTAAAAAAAATATACATTTTTATTTTATTTTTTAGAAAATTACAGATCATGTCACTAGATAAGACCCTTATTCCTCGTCTGGGATCGTGTAGAGCCCTTTGAAGCTGCACTGAAACTGCAATTCGGACCTTCAGCCCGTTGAACCCCATTGAAGTCCACTATGTGGAGAAAAATCCTGGAATGTTTTCCTCAAAAACCTTCATTTCTTTTTGACTAAAGAAAGAAAGACATGAACAACTCTGATGACACGGGGGTGAGTAAATTATCAGATTATCATCAAAAACCAAAAAACTAAAACAGCATCTCTTCAAGAAGGCATTATGTCATATGGTGACATAGCTAAGTAACAGAAATAATAGCAGGACAACAAACAAGGCGTTTCAGGCAAGTGTTTTCTGTTGAAGAGATACACTCCCTTTGGCATGGACTTTGTGCATGTAAACAATCTGTAAAGTTACAAAGCATAAACGGCTATATTACACACTAAAGGAAAGGTAAAATCAAAAAGCATAATAGGTGCCCTTTAAATATCCCACAGATACTCCCTCTCCGCTGAGTGACAGTAAGTCAGGTCACACTCTGTCGCCCCCTGCTGTCGGCAGCATGCACCGGCAGCGCTCGGCCACGCTGGGCGCAGAGAGAAGCAAAGAGAACCAACACTTCAACCGCTCGCTGCATGACGACAGAGACTGGGTTGCCAAGGAAACAGGTATTGGAGAGCATCATTCCATCTATTTCTGTGAACACGCTCACGCCGATTCCTCTGAATATTACCACAACCAGGCCATGACAGTAATAGACATTGATTTTTCTCATCTGAAGGGGCGAAAGAACGGGAAAGGCTGAGGGAGAAGCGGCAGAGGGATTTCTTCCGCATCAAACTGAAGAAAAAGAAGAAGAAGAAAAGGAAGTCTAAGTCAGGTGAGATGGCAGTTTTAGTGCAGCGGTGGCTCTTTCTTTTGCTCTCTGCTGTCCCCTCTGTTTGTCTGCTATAGCTACAACTTTTCTCTAAATGGGCAGTCACACTAAACTAAGTATGTAAAATTACTTTGGACCCCGCTATATATTTAAGCAACAGGATATGATGTCACATTCTAGGGTTTCTGTTTTGAACGCATAATAAACTATACATAATGTATACAAAGTTATATATTTAAAATGTGAAAATCATGCAGCTTTTTTAAATTAATGTTATTTTATAAAATATTTTCCTGTAACGTTAGATTGATGCAAAGTCATTCAGTTTAGTGTTTCTATCATGTTTGATTCTCAGTTGGTGTCGTTCTCAGCAAATTCACATAGCTTGAGATATTTGTAGATTTTGTACGCAAGATAAAGACACACATGCTTTTTTTTTAAATGCCTCATAGAAAAACCTTCTGCATTATAAATTGCCTGTTCGTAAATAAACTTATAAAGCCTTAAAAGGCTATCTTTTGCATTTTAATTTTATAATTACTTCGATTTTAATAATTAAAAAAAATAAAAATGGAAATAAATCTTTTTTTTAAATGGACAAATTAAGACGTATTTAAAAATGTTTAATTAATTAATGTTTTAAAATGTAGTTAAATAAAATAATAAATTAATAAATAATTTGAAATAGCAATTTAACAAATATTTGCCAGTTGATTTTTTTCAAATGCTTTTCTGTCCATTTGTCAAGTTAAACATTTTATTGCAGTTTTAAGAGCCGCTCACTCTCCCATGTGCCACTCAAAGTAGATGTAAGATAATATACAATTTGTCTTTTAAATTAAATGAACACTCATTTTATCCATTATTAACTTAATTCACTTATTACTACATTTTGAATACGAAAATTCTCAGTCATTTTGTATCTGCACTTGGAATGCGCTTTCATTCGTCTTGAGTTATTAATAGACTCTGAAAGTGCACTGCCACCCACAAAATAAACGTTTCAGTTGCCAGTCCCTCTTGACAGCTTCAAGAACTCACTGAATCAGATCTACAAGCTGCCTCGTCGGTGAGGAACTGCTCGGTCTGTGTTTAACCCTGTGTGGCGTCTGCTCTTCCTCCTCTGACAGACTGTTACAGCACTGAGGAGAGCATTGGCCTAAAGCCTTTCCCCTGCAATCTGAATTCGGCCCACAAATTGCCCCTCTCCCTCACACACCGATCCTACACGGGACTCTGCCCCGAAAAGATGCTCAGCCAGGGTGGGTACCAGAAAACGCAGGTCCTCCGAACTCACAGCTGCCTGCTTTGTGTTTTTCTCCTGCCTTGTTGTCTTTCATTGTCCTGACTAGCTGTCCAGTGTCTTCGTTTCATCAGTTGTGTTTAGTCACTGCCGCTCTGTAGATTTATCTCTATAGACTTGTATTTAACGTGCGTGTGCATGTGTGATTAGAGTAGCTGATTACCTTGCATGGATGACTGTATTATAAAAATGGAGATGAAATCTTCTGCTTAAATGTGTGGTCCTTCTTGTTTCCACCAGGTGAAGACAGCAGCAGTGATTTGTCTTCAGACAGTCCTGTATGGAGTGAGGACGAATCTGATGCTGAGCTGGATCTGAACATGCCCCTCTCAGAGCAGGGTGTGGAAACTGTTTCTCACAGCTCTGAGATTGTACGCTGTATTTGTGAAGTGCAGGAGGAGAACGACTTTATGATACAGGTGAATTACCACCCTCTAAAAACTGTACCAGACAAGCCTCTGACTTTCTTTTCTTTTTTTTTTTTTTTTTTTGTCCCACATTTCTCCCACAGTTATTAATAAAATGAACAACAAAGATATTACACATTACATAGAAAAAACGGTCTGTTATTTTATTTATTTATTTTGCATTTACACTCCGAGAAATGCAAGTCCCCCTGTAGTCAATAATTTTTTCTTGTAAAAAAATTTTTCTTCATGACTTATAATAGCTTGAAAGTAACTCTACACCCTTGCCTCATTTAATATATGTGGATCAATGAATATGCAAATTAGCCCCACCTCCACTCGCTCACACCAGCTCAGAGATCCACTCGGTCAACTTGCTGAGGTAAACGCTGCACAATGGTATCGTTCTTTACAACATCGGACACATAATGATAATTAATATGATTAGTCAACGTCGTAATGTACATCATACACCCGCCATATTGCTAAATCTACATGACTTTTCATATCAACAGTAAAAATACACGTGGATAACCTGGTTTCTCTCGAGACTCCCTTGCTAGTTTGCTGTTAATGGTATGCTAAACCCCGCCCGCACGTTGACGTGATTGGTTACAAGGTAGTTTGTGATGTCACAGACACCAGCGATTTCAAACCATGGGTTTTTTTTTTTTTTTTTTACTGCACTTTTAAGGAGAAAATACTCAGCAATGGAGTTGACTTATGAATTTGCACATGGTTTGTCTTAAAGCATATTAAAAACACCACATAGACCTATAAAAAAACATTAAAAACTTGATTTTCACCACAGGGGGACTTTAATGCACAGATCATTTAACATACAGTATCAGATTTTTTTGCGTCCATTGCTATGGTTACAGAAAGCAAGCAAGTATCGCTGCCATTACAATCATTGAAGCTGTCAATTACTTTCAGTTCAACACGTGGTACACAAAGCTACGCTCTTGTGAAAACTCCCATTATAATTAATGAAGCTGTCTATGCTGTGCAATACATTTCTCATTGACATAATATTTATACTTGGTTGGTTCTAATGAAAAGATTTGTGAGCATGCTGAACAAACTCTGTTGTTAAGTGGATTCTGACTAACTTAAACACATCTGATTGGCCATTGCATTCATGCACTCAACAGATATGTCTGTGATTGGCTACAAAGCTCAACGCACCAGAAACACGTTGTAAATAGAAACCTTTGATGCTCTTCACAGACAGGACAAAGATTCATTTTGGCGGCCACCACAATATTTTCAATGCCGGGAAAAACCCTGATCATAGTATATCTGGCATACTTTCAGATATAGTATGAAAAAATTAGAGCAAGGAATTTAAAGCAATTAAGCACTGGCACAATTACTTGAATTGTATTATGAATTATTTGATTTGGTGACATTTTAGGACTTTTAAACATTCGTATAGATGTTCAGTATTTGTCTGAGAAACTGAAGGATGTTTCCATTGCTCTCTGCAGTGTGATGAGTGTTTGTGCTGGCAGCATGGGACGTGTATGGGTCTGTATGAGGACAGTGTGCCAGACAGCTACAGCTGTTACGTCTGCAGAGACCCACCAGGTGAGAGACTTTAACTTAAATTAAATTAGACTTTAATTTAAATTAAAATACAACAACCACATCACTACATTCTGTTGTCTGGCTTTTTGTTAACGCTTAAATGTGCTGTTGTCTGTATGCAGCCCAGAGGCAGAGTCAAAGGTACTGGTATGATAAAGACTGGCTGAGCAGTGGTCACATGTATGGCTTGTCTTTCCTGGAGGAGAACTACTCCCACCAGAACAGTAAGAAAGTGACAGCCGCCCATCAGCTTCTAGGGGACGTCCATCGTGTGTTTGAGGTCCTGAATGGCCTGCAGCTCAAGATGAGCATCCTGCAGTGAGTAATTCCTTTTCTCTAATGCTTTTGATGTGACAACTACTAAATAAATTTGTGCCAGTGAAAGTTTTAGTTATAAATCAAAGCTGCCCCCTTTTTTAGGGCACAAGCCCATCCAGACCTGAAGCTCTGGAGGCAGCCCTGGAAACCTGTAGATGGCCTGCGGAGAAAGCCGGCAGGTGATTCTGGCATAGCTACTCCCTTCCCCCCCTCACCCCCTGAAATGGGAGTGAACGAATTTGAGACATTGAAAAGCGAAGTCCCGTCACCCGTGGAGACGCATTGTTCTTTCCAGGACTCTTACATTAGCAGCGAGCACTGCTACCAGAAGCCCCGTACGTACTACCCAGCGGTGGAGAGAAGACTTGTGGTAGAGACACGGGGCGGTTCTGAGCTGGAGGACAGTCTTAGGAGCACTGAGGATCTACTAGAGATGGCCGAGCAGAGGTACAGCATGCCACTGGACCACGACCAGCACAAGCTTCAGCTGGCTGACCGCTCTTTTAGCAAGGTAAGTTACATGAAACTTGTTACCTTTTTGGCAAAGTGCACACTACAAGACAATAGCTTGTCGCCAGTGCACATTTGAAGACTTTGTGTTTTCTTTGTTTGTTAGTGCACATTGGACACAACTTATCACAGATTAGGTGCATCAATTACAAGATCATTTTCCTGCTGATTGTAGCTACGATCCTGAAAGCTGTTCACAGAAAAATGTGTGCACATAGCAGCGCATGAATTCAGGCACACGGTAGGGCTGGGCGATATGACCAAAATCTTATATCACGATACGAGTTATTTTATGTCACGATAACGATATATATCACAATATAGTAATTTTTGCTTTAAATAAGATTTTTATGATATCAACATTTTCCATATCATTAAAAATGTCATGATTATCATCAATTTCAATATAATTAAAAAAATGTATACTAGTCTAAAAACAACTCTCAAGCTTACTGAAGACAAATAAACTGTGATAAAGAAAGAGCAAAGAAGACAAACTACAATAGAACAAAGACAGATGAAATAGACCAACTTCAAGCACTAGAAAATGTATAAAATAATTAAATGTATAAAAAACAATGCATAGTCTTTACTGTGTAAATTTAATAGACATTTATTCTTATTAAAGTTACAAAAGCAAGCAGTGAGAGATTTTCTCTTTTTTGTAGTTTGATTAGCATTAATAATGACAGCAGGTAAATTTGGATGCTGTCACTGACTGCACCGATCCATTAACTCGAGTCTTGTCTTTCTCAACTGTACCTTCACTTAAGACATAAATGTTTGTTTACTTGCAAATACATGGTTGCTTTGGCACATAGGTATGAGTATGTAACCGTTTAAGCCCAATTAGGCGTCAAAAAGCACTCTGTTCAGCCCTCGTGCGCTCTATGAGCAGTGGCTTCATGTCGCGCGTCTCTCAGACAGCGCTGAGAAACAGTCTCTCAGAGAGCGTGTGCATATGCTGAAATGAGTTGTCTTTCGCTTCTAATTGCACTTAAATGTTTTAAAACCACTTGTTTTTAAACCGCAATGCTTAAAAACTTCGTGACCGCGCAGCGTAGCAACCTCACGTGAGCGTAACCTTGACAGAGACGATAGTCCAAAATCTCTACCAGTTGACAAATTTCAACCGGCTAATCGTGTCTACCAGTATATATTCCACCCCTACTTATTGTGCTTAAAACACTTTAACATCGAGCACGTCTCTAATTCGCGATCACAGAGAGGCAGGTTTGGAAGTGTGCCAGTGCACCGAGTTTCTTTTCAGGATATATTCCGCTTATAACTCTTAACATCAAGCATGTCCTGCTCTTTATATTCTCATTCATGCATTTCATCACTCTGAAGTGTCAATAGTACAATATATTTACATACTACGATATAGCAAAATCTCTAACGATAGACATTTTATTTTGTGCTTCCCACAGGTTTGAAATATACTTGCGGTGGTAGCCGGGTAAAAAAATCCTCCTATTACCCACGGCACAAAAATTGTCTACTACATGTGACAAACAAATAATGTGATTTTTTTTATTTATTTATTTTTTATTATTAAACAGTATTTTTATTTATTGAAATTGATTTTAATTACATAGCATACTATTACATTTAATTACATACTAATATTATGTATTATTATGCATTGTAAATTATGCAAAATTACAGCATTTAGATGGTTCTCCTTTTCCTATGTTCTCCTTGCTATGTCATAGTGTCTCTCTCAGTGAATGGGACACAGATTTTACTAGTAAATTTGACAAATTTATGTCAAATAATGTTCTTAGTCTTTTCTTCCTGTGGGGGAGACTACAATAATTTACTATGAATTAAATGGAAATCAAATGAAATACAATTTATTGTGTAACCAAAATACCAATAATGCCCAGAAGAAGAAGAAGAAGAAGAAGAAAAAAAACGTAGCTTGTGACTTTTAATTATAAACAAGCCCGTAAATCACTGGGACTCTTATTTTGAAATGTCATAAACATATTATATAAAGGCCATAAAGTAGACCTTGTCATAATTCATCAACTTGAGTACATTAGCAATGGCTTGGCATAAATCTGCGTTTTTCGTTGATTGAGAATCACTTTGAAGCAGTCTGAAGCGCTGTTGCGCGAGCCTGTAGAATGAGCAACAGCGCCGCCTTGTGACTTTGCAACATGCAGCGCTCTTTGTGAAATATCCACCGCATCTCTGCAGCACACGTGGGAATGTTAGCGGGAGTAAACCGTTCTGACGCACGCGTAACGAGCAGGTACAAAACGCGTAGGGTGAGGGGAGATTTTCCCCTAGTTCATTATCTTGGGCCGATACAAAAGTATACTAGGATAAAAATAATAAAAGCATAAATGTGTCTCCAAATATATTTGGGCGGCCGTTAATATACCTGGGCGGCCCGCCCAAGTAAAGTCTATGTGTGGGAAGCACTGTAATGATATATATCGTCATATCGCACAGCCCTAGCACACGGCACATCTGTTATCAAACAAGTTTGAGATCGGTTTTCAAACCAATTTGATGTCTGTTATCAAACCAGTTCAAAGTCTGTTTTCAAAACCGTTGATGATCTGTTTTCAATCCAGTTTGAGATCTGTTTTTAAACCAAAAGTACACACCAAAGATGCGACTCATTAGTTTCTGTTTTCAGGAGCTGGAGTGCCGTATGAAACGACTGGTTTCCGCTGAGCAGGAAAAGAGTTGTGTGGTGGAAATCAAGGAAGAGGAACCTGACCCTGTGACCCCTGACCCAAAGCCTGACCCTGATCTTGTGCTGCACCAGCAGTGGCAACTGAACCTGCTGGAGCACATTGAAGCAGTGCAGGATGAAGTGACACACAGAATGGACCTTATTGAAAGAGAACTAGATGGTGAGACTCTTTATAATCTAAATTTTTTTTTTTTTTTTTTTTTTAAATATTTAAACAATAAATATAATTTCAGATGTAGTTGTTACTTTGTTCTTATTAACATGTTGAAATCACTATGCAGTGCTGGAGAGTTGGCTAGACTACACAGGTGAGCTGGAACCTCCGGATCCACTGGCGCGCCTTCCTCAGCTGAAACATCGCATCAGACAACTCCTGACTGACCTGGGAACAGTCCAGCAGATCGCACTATGCTCCTCATCCTCTTGAGGGCGCCAGAGAACATACAAACAAAACTAAATTAAATGCACAATGGAGTCCCTTAAAGTCTGGCAAGAAACTGCTTAAATGATTAACGTGTGCCTGGTTTTTGAGAGAAAACCCCTAAATTAATCAAGCTAATATTAATGTGACAGTTTCTGTGGCACATGCATGTTGGAGTGACTGGTGTGGTCAGCAGTTTAACAGTAGTCACCAGTTAGAAATGACTGATGAAAATCGAGGCTAACGATATCTGATGCAGACAAAAGTTTTTGTTTATTCTGTTTTCTGTTTTTGTATTTGTGGAATTTAATGCTTCATTGTAGCACTTAGCTGTCGGTCATAGGTTTTTTTTGTTATTATTATGTAATTTCCTCTGTATCCTTGACATGCTAAATAATCATTTTGTGTTAATTCATAAGTGGTAATTTTTTACTTCTTTGGCACGTCTTTACTCTGGGTAAAGAGCTTGAGGACTCGAATGGTATTTTGCTGTAGTTAAAGAAAAATGGTAAATATGACTATAACAATATGAAAATATATTTTAATCTGAAAATACTTGCATTTTACTTCTATATTTGTACTTAAAAGTCAAGTAATCTTGTAAATAACCCAACCAATTGCTTATTCATGGGTTTTTTCTTTTTTTGGGGGGGTGTTTTTTTTTTTTTTTTTTTTTGATCTAAACTGTTGTATCTACAGTAAAGACTTTCTGTAATCTTTTGATCTGTTGTGAATACTGTAGTTGTGGGCTTTCTGCCTATAACCTTCTCATTTTTGACACAATTGATGTTGCTTGCATTTCAAAACAGTGGGCTTGGTTTCCACTGGTACATTAAACAAGCACAGAATGTTCTCTTGCATACTGAATTTTTGTATGCATATTTTTCTTTCTTTGTATTTCTTTTTTCTCCCCCAATGATTCTGAACTGTCTCTGTTTAGTTATTTTTCTCTGTTGCTTTCAAGTCTACAAGATTGTTTTTTGATTAAGACATTAGATGCCTTTAAGTTATTGTAATTGTGAATTTTAAGTTATTGATTCTGCCACCTTTTTACTTATGTCCATTGGTTTTCTTTTATACAGTGCAAGTCTTGAGTATTATATGGTCAGAGAGAGAACAAGAGAAAAGCTGGGGTCTTTTTAGTGTTCTCGCCCTTTGGTGTTTTTTTGTTTTTTTTCCCCCTCTAGACTATTACTGTAACAAAAAAAAAAAAAAAAAATTGCCTGATATCTTATTTCAGGCCAATTTGAGTGTCATTCACCCTCAAATACACAAACTACATTTGTTATAAATCTGTGAATTTATAAAATCCTGCCGACAGGTATTTGAAGGGTTTGTGTTTTGTTTTTTGTTCATAACTTTTTCTGTACAGCTAGTGAGCAGTCCATTGACTGTTCCTCAGTATTGTCTATTGTATTTTTATATCTGCCCTGTTGCTTTCCAGTCACTGGAAATTAAGTATTGCAGTCTTTTTTTTTTCTTTTTTTTTTACGTTTAATTTTTCCATTGTTCGCATCTTTTTTGCATTGGGGTCCCCTGGGAATCTATAAGTTCTGAGAAATATTGACACATAATCAAAATGCCAGAAAATAAATGCAAACATTTAAACTTAAAAAGTTGTTTGTTTTCACTGTGCTTAAAATTCTTGGAAGATTGTGGTAATATTTCTTAAATGTTATATATATTGCAAGGTAGTGGACTAACAGAATTATAATTAACACTTATAAATAATGTAAACTTGATGTTTAAGTGAACGTTAATTCTTTTAAGCCCTAAATCTACATAATTGTTACAAATCAAGCTTTTTCTTTTTCTTTTTTTTTTATTCTATAGATAAAGAAATGTGTGGTTAAATTTAATAACATCTAGCCAATGTTAAATATTCTGGTATATATTTAAATAATTACAAGTTTTTGCACTTCAATTGGTCATTACTTAAATATAACTTTTTTTTTTCCCAGTTTCACAGACAAGGCTTAAACCTAATCCCAGACAAAAAAGCATGTTGGAACTAAAAGCAACTTGCACTGACATATGTTGAAATATGTCAGTGCCATTGTTTTTTCTCAAGATCCACACCAATATTTTTTTTTTCTAAGGTGTATTTTTAAACGTCTTAATTTAACTAAGGCTTAATCCTGGCTTAATCTAAGACCTGTCTGTGAAACCAGGCCTTTATTATGTTGGAAGTTTATCATAATTACTGCTGTGTGGTAGAATATTTTGTCTTTAATGTTTTAACAAGACGCTATTTTTTTTATATTTATATATATATATATATAATGAAATAAATTACATGTGAACTTCATTTGTTTTAACTTATAACGACACCTGTCCAGAGGCTACGCGTGTTTGACTTCAGTGTTTGTCAGCTCTCGTGAGCTCCTCCTCCGTCAGCACGAAGAAGCAACTAGATCACCGCCTCGCTCTCAAACACTCCAGTGACTACAACACGCTGCACATTTCTCCCTGGTCGCGTTCAGTTCCTATCCAGCACGTTTTGATCTTCGTGAACGGTGAGCACTGATATCTTTTCATTTTTTTAAGCCCTGGCAAGAATGGTTATCGTAAAGTCACTGATTTGGTCAGTTCTTGCGCGAGCGGTGTGTGCTGCACGCGAGCTAACAGCAGGCTAGCGCGATACAACGAAAGAATGAGACATAACGGCTTTACTGACGGAAGCTGTCTATAATACTTAAAAATAGAGCTATTTGTCAATAATAGATATGGTGGAAGGTAACTGTATCATTGTCGCCTCTTTCCACGTAACTGGTTGAAGCGTGGATGTGTAGGAGACTGATAACTGACACCAGCTAGTCCTGTCATGTCTACTAAGTACGTATTTGTCGTAAAATCAGACTATTCGATGAAATCGGGTGCATTTGATGTATGATTTGAGTGTTCTTTTTATTTAGTGTTTTGTTTTGTTTGTTTGAACGTGTTTAGCACTCTGAACTGTTGAGTTTAACTTCTACCGAGCACTTCCAGGATCAAAGCCGTTTGGACTTTAGTCTCTTCATGGAGGGAGACTGTACGATATTTGTGTTTGTTGATGAAAAAAATATATGTTTTAGAAGCTGAGGGTGTAAAAAAAAAAAAAAAAAAAAATGGAGTCGAAACTCCATTATCGTTGTTGCTGAAGTCTCAGTGTGCGTCATCCTGTAATAGTCTGTCTCAAGTCAGATGTGTCCTTAATACAACTTAAGCCGTCGGATCAGTTGTAAATTGGTAAACATTGTATTGCAGTAGATGATCGCGAGTGTTTTATAAAAGGGCTGCTAACCCAGTTACCCAAAATACTGCAAGAGAAACAACACCGCAACAGCAAAGCCATCTGATTAGTGCCATGAGTCCAGATGCTCTAGTGCAGGGCTGTTCACTAACAAGTGTGCCAAAAAAATTCTATATCCGTGTGGCCGAGCCACATTCTTTTGCCAACAGAAGGGTATTAGCTATAGATAGCAGTTATATGATATATTTAACCCAAAAATAGGACACATAGACCCCCAAATTACATTTTCAACTTGCATTAGATTGCTGTAAGCAGTAGTACAATTACAACAGACTGAGCCATCTGACCAATCAGAGCAGAGTAGAACAATTGACCCTTCGCAAAGACCCGCCCCCCTCAGTTACTGTTGCTTTGTCCGACAGGCCATGGCGCTTTCACGCCGCACAGAGCGAAAAATACATCGCGGAGCAAAGAGGACACTGACAACACGTCGACAGACAAGACCGAGCAGGTTACTTATGATATTAATCAAAACATAAACAAACGCACTCCGTCCGAGGTGCAAGTCAAGAAATATAAATGTATATGAAAGATATGACTGCACACTCACTTGCAGAAAGTTTTATTCACCAGCGTTTCAGCACAAAGCCTTTGTCAAGGTACATACTTATGATATTAAACAAAGTTCCAGCTTTCAAATTGTGTACGTTTTTAACAAATTCGAACAATAAAACCGTATTGTGGCTCTTTAATGTGTCGTGACAGATCGCCGTAGCGCCTCAGCTCAAGCGGCTCGTGAACCGATCATCTCTTCCTATTAGTTCATTTATAGCATCAGATAAAGATGAATGAACATGAGAAGGAATGTTGTTTCAAACGCGGAAATACGTCAGTACGCACCATTTTTAAGTTCAAGTCCACCGAAGTTAATATTCTCCTGACTGCTTTGTTGGAAAAATGGCGGATTCGGCGTTATGATTGGTTAGATCGCTTGTCAATCAAACTCCCGGCGAAGGGTCAGTTACAGCGGACTGAGCTATCTGACCAATCAGAGTAGAGTAGACCAATCACAACAGACTGGGCCATCTGACCAATCAGAGCAGAGTAGACAAAATTAAAGTGAAAGTGTTAAGGAACCACTTAACAAGGAACCACTTTGAGCTTTGGGGTCCTCGGCAATAATTTGTAATGAAAAGAAAAAACATGTTTTATATAGCTTATGTATTCAAAGTAAGTTATACCAATCAGTCTGCCACTCTTTTCACAGTCTGTGTCATGAAATGGGTGACTGGGTTTTCTCAAATAGATGCAGTCCATCACTGTGCACCTTTAATTTACCAAATCAGTGTGAGCTGTTATTTCAGGTGCCACAGGAGAAGCATTTGGCGTGCATGCTGATACCGCATACCAGCGCACCTGGATGGAGCCTTCAGGGATGTGTTTTAAAGAGCCTGCCCATGTCTGTGTCCCCATGAGGATGCTTCTCGGGAGGACTTGTTTTATCTGCCTAATTTCACTCCTGCAGTGGAGATGTTTTACTAACATAGCTACAGGAGATGACATCACATGGATGTTTTTAGGGCTAGTCACACGTTTATGATATTAATTTAATCATTTCATATGGATTACATAAGAGAATATTTGTTTTTTTGAATTGTTCATTTAAAAGTATAGACATTTTCAAGTTTTCTATAGACATGCATTATTTCTCATTTCTGTGAGGCAAGTATTCCGGGACGCGGAAAATGAAGTAAGGCCTATACCCGCGCCTTAAGACGACTTTTATTTTCTATCAGAGAAACAACTTTCTAATAAAGCGACCAAACTGCTTGTCAGGTGATAGACTAAACTGACAATTACTTTTTATCTTTTTTTAAACTGAAATGAAAAGCAATGTGGATAAACCCTCACAGCCACTGCAGAACACCACGCAAAGATATAGTAGAAAATGAATAAAAACATTTTGGATTAATAAACCTAAAAATATATAGGCCTATATAAGTAACTGCAGAAAGGCCACACTGCAGATAGGTAGGCCTATGCATTTCACATGTCTGCAGTAGGTACTCGAGTACTCGACCGTGACAGCGACAATCGATCATGTAAACGATGATCGAAATGTTTTTTTTGTTTGTTTTTTTTCCCTCCTGATTGGTTATAGCAGCACTTTGGGTGGCGCCCTGAGCTCTGATTGTTTAGCTTTCCACAGCATGCGTCAAAAGACATGAGAAGAGAGAGAATTAGAGATGCACCGATCGATCGGCCAGGGATCAGAATCGGACGATTTTCCTCATGATCGGCCCGGATTGGTGATCGGCCGTTCAGTCTCACTTCTTACCGATTCCGAGCCGATCTGTTTTGTTACCAGCGACACAGGCAATAATGTCAGCTGCGCGTTCTTGCTCTCTTCTCTCCGACGGTGAAGTGACACACCCCTCGCGGGCGCCTCCTCTCTCTCACTCATCTCATTCGCTCCGGTTAAATAGTGCTTGTATTTAGGGCTGCAACAAACAATTATTTTGATAATCGATTAATCTACCGATTATTGGAATGATTGATCGTCAATTATTACACTGATTAATCAGTATGATTTGTTCGATTATTCCACTTTATCAATTAGTTAAAATATTGAGTTATACTTTAACTAATAAATAAAAATCACTTCACTTCACAAAATCATGGTCACTGAATGGCTTTCCTGAGGTAAATGTAACATTTTGTTTGTTTGCAGGCTGTTTTATTGATGTCTTTCTGCGGTTAAAACTCTGATTAAGTGATTACATTAGAGATGGATTAATTTCAGTAAGTTGTACTGTATCTTTCAACATACTTTTTGAAGTTCATTCATGTTTATTTCGTGCTGTAACAGCAGAAAAGAGGAAGAAATAATAGGTTAACGTGCCGCTTTACCTGAGGTGTTACAGCGATCTGTAACGTCGCATTAAAGAGCGCCAAAACCACATGTATTGTTTGAATCCTGTAGTAAAACTGACAGAATTTAAAAGCCAAGACTGTTTTATATCAGCATCTGTTAGCACGTTGTCTGTGTCTTCTTTGCTCTGCTATGTATCTTTCACTGCGTGAGAAAATAGAAATCGCGTGAGAACAGTGAGTTTTAATGAGACGCTGGCCCTGCATGACAGCATTTTTTTTTTTTTTTTTTTAGTTATGCTAAACGTTGTGTTTTATGCTATGTTAAACTCCCACATTTTACAGGTATGACTTTGTTTGCACTATGCACGCCGAAGCACTGTGTCTTCTTCTATCAAATTGGATCTGGGAGGGCTGCATTTCAGTATTGTGCTACAGCGCCCCACTGGTCAAACCGCGTTATTGCAGGCCCTTCAAATAGGTCATATGAGATCAAAAGACTATTCGACGACTAAAATATTTGTCGACTAATCGTTTCAGCCCTACTTGTATTGCGCATAATTTTAGTCATTCCCGCAGGTTTCGCGCTCACACCAAAAGCGCTTGCACCACTGATCTATATAGGTGGAGCGGACAAGCCACACTTAGTCTCAAACAGAGTCACAAGTACCAAAATGAGTGGCTTACTGTGCTTAAAATGTCAAATATGTACAAAATTATGTCAAAATGCCCATCTTGGCGATTATTCAGATAAACAGTCAGTTTTGGATCGTTAAATAGCTGAGAAAGAGAACGCATGTGTAAAAGTTTTGGGTCCGTTCATAAACTCTTAAAGGGATGGCAGTCCAATATTCCTGCTGCTGTCTGTCATGTTAATCAAAGAACAAAAGACAAAGAAAATCACTTTCTGCTTTTGACTGAATATGTTTTATAACTTTAATGGCAAGAATGAATCTGTATTTAATATTTACAATAAAGACTACTAAATTAAGGTAAACATGTAAAATAACACTGGATGTTATTTTACATTTGATTACTTTATTTCTGTAGCATTTCTTACCTGAATAAAAACCTACTTAACCTGAAAAACCTAGTTTCATAGCTCTCTTTGTTGTATTGCATTTATTTGTGCTGTTGTTTGCTAAAAAAAAATTTTTATGTTCTTATTTTATTACTGACTTTTTACTTTTTTTTTTTTTTATGAAAATAAAACTTTGAGTTGAAGAAAAGTCGATTTTTGTATTATAGTTCTTAGAAAGAAAATCGGAATCTGCAAAAAATGGGCAGATCACACTAACAAAAAAATCAGAATCGGCCAAGAAAATTGCAATCGGTGCATCTCTAGAGAGAATGGTCTCGAAGTCACGTAGTGATGTCTGGCTTCACTTTGACAAGATAGATGAAAGTAAACTCACGTTTGCATTCGCAAACCTTTTGCAGATGAAAGTTGTAATAGCTACATCTGATTAATCTAATACAGGATGTGTTGGGTCTGGATATCAACATTTATCAACATGCTTGCGCTGCATATCAGTGTTTAGTTTCATGCTCAAATGCAATGCCTGATATTGACTATCTGAGTTATTTGAGACGGTCATATTGCTTTTAGATGTTTCTTTTAAAAAAATAAAAATAATGATGTTATAATAATGCAGCAGTGCTTTATTTCATCATATTTGTTCAATGGCATAATTCGTACAATTCACATGGCTTCGAAAACGTGCAGGTGATTTATGGAATCACTTAATCATGTAGATAAAAATAAAGCACAGATCTGCCATAAACATAGCATTATAATGAGAACTTTATAGAAACCCGTGTTATTACACTTTCATAACCACACGCTGAAAGTTCACTGGCATTTGCTTCCTTTTGTGCCGATACAAGTTGTAATGTTACTTCTATATTGTGTATCTGATTAATATCATAGGATGTCATAAAACAGGCTTCAGTTTTATTGGCATAAAGTCACCTCGGGCAGCTATTCCTTTTAGATGCTTCCTTATTAATAACATTGCTGCATCATAATCAATCTAACAGTGTTCTAATGACGTTTTCATGTCCTGTTTTTATTTTTAACATTCACTTTCCTAACAGTCTTCAGAAATTTTCATTATCTCCATGATGGCCATAATCAAATTAGAACCGGCTGAAATGTTTTGAAATCACTTTTCCCCTATCTGATCAAGGAGAAAAAAAAAAAGAAAAAAGTCTAGTCTTTCACGTGATCTGCATGTGTCCGTTTGAGTCTTTTCAAATAGCACGCTAGTCAGCTTGTTAATGTTGGCCAGCAGAAGCGCGTCGCAGTGTTTGTCGTTGTTGAGCGGTAGGACATGAGCTGTTGGCACAACTTGCATCTTCCTTTTTTTTTTTTTTTATCATCTTTTACCATTTCAAAGTGCATCCTATTCTACACTTTAGATTTACTTATCCCAGACATTGTTAAAGATTTAATCCCTGTCGGTCACGGATCATGGAAAATGAAACTTAAATCTGTCACAGGGGTGGTTGGACTTATTCACACACATTACAAATATTTTTTAATATTCTTTCTTTTCACACTTTTTATTTATAGCATTATCATAATAGGCTGTATATTAACCTATTGGGAAAGAACCGGTATGTCTATGTGAAATCAGATATTGAGCACCCCCATATCTCATCTCATAACACCTCTGCGGAGATTCGACTGAGATTGGTAGTCGAATCAGGCTCCTTCTATCGAAGCCTCGAATCGTCGACTATTCAGGGTCACCCCTAAATAATAGTTATTTTTATGATGATGATGACTATTACTGTAAAATAAGAAATATTTATAAAACATACTAGTAATCATAATAAGAATAATCATTTTATTTTACCTTACAACATTTTATCATCTTTTTTGTCTTAATTAATTTTCAAATATTAAACCATCTAACCATCTAGGTGTTTTTGCTGAGAATCTGCCAACAAACTCCCTGGATGACAGCTGTTGTGTGTTTTCTCTGGTTCCTTAATTTCCATTGGCTGTGCTCCTCGCAGGCCTCCATCAATCCATGCCTGCTTCTATTTCTGGTGGCGTCCCCCATGGGAGGACGGAGCTCATGGCCTCCCCTGGATTCCTGGAGAAGTAGACTGGTGGAACTGAGGTTCCTCTCGGGCAGAGCTGTTGTTTATCTGTCAGCACCAATCTGATCACTTTCCAGAAAAAAAAAGCAGCTGTCAGATCGCAATCCAGCTAGAAGTGGAAGCATTTGCTGAAGTTTTCTGTCATAATCCTAATTGGATTATTAAACTATGTTTTTATAGAGGGGGGGGGGGACCCTGATTTCATTGTCTTGGCACTCAAGCCTGCCATCAGAATGCTGCTACACGCTTTGTCTAATGAGCTGCATGTTCAGTTGTTTTAGTCTTTTAATTGACTTCATAATCCTTTTGTACAGACATACTCAGAGTTAACAACTCAAACCAGCTGGCACGACAGGCCTTGTGGATCAGGATCTGTATGTAGCAGCATATCGTTTCAGACACGAGTGAGTGTCACTAAGCCCTGTTTGTTTGATCTGGGAATGTCTGACTAGGTGGCACAGCTTGAAGCAGATGAGTCTCTTCTCTCGCATCATTAGGGTAAATGAGATCCCCATCACTGAATGCCCTGCAATAACAGTAACTTTATATTGTTAACAGTTGAATTACCTTAATATTGACATGCTACACACACCGCACTTTGGCTACGTTCACACTGTCAGTTTTCGGGATTGACAACCGCATTTACTTACAGGTGTGAGTCTCAATGTTCCGTTCACACAGCAGCTTACAGTAGCGTCTCGAATACTGTCTGTATGAAAGTGCAATTGGCGTCAAGCCGACCAAAGTTATATCAAAGATGGCGACGTCCATAAAACTGAAAAATCCTAACACTTGACACAACAGTTTCCAATTGAGCTGCGAGTTCATCCATCAAATCTTCATTAACCAACATCAGCTTCAGTGTAAGCATGCACTGGCCGGACACCTTTAACGTCCTTTGCAGCGTCTCGCGCGTGACACAAAACTGATGGGAGCTGTTCCAGTGGAGAATAGTGACTGGATTTAAATAACCTTCAGGCCCTGTTTCCACCTGGTTTTGGTCGATCAGATCAAGTGGACGATGCTAAATACAGGTGTAAATGGGGTGTAAAACGTTTTGAGCTTGTCCACTTTTGACCACTTCCAGAGGTTTTCGAAAATGCATTAGAACGGACTGCTTTCGTAGCGTAGACGCTCATGTGGTCAGATGTGTTCAAACAGCCACAAAAGACCACCTACTGACCTAATGCATAAACATTATGGAGTGCACTAGTAAGATGGGATTTAAACTTTGTCGGCTGAAGACCCAAGCACAACCGTTCCTGATTTCTAACATGCACTCAGTGTTCGGCCTATCTTGTGGTTGTCAGAGCAGAAAGGAAAGCTGATGCTCTCCGTATGTTTTTCCGTCATCTCCGGTAGCATTTATATGTAAATTGTGCGAGCTTTTGTCCATTCATTTGAAAGATCTGGGGAAAAAAAACATACATTTACCCACCCATAGACCCTCCCCTTGAAGAAATCAGGGCAGAAGTGGTTAAAAGTGGACAAAAGAGACAGATTAAAGGGGTCATGAACTGAGAAATCAAATTTTCCTTGAGAGAACGCTCCCTTTGCATCGCTGAAGCTGTCAATCAAACAGTTTATCAGTGACTGAGTTCTGGACTCCCGTTTTATTCAATGAATCTCTTATTTACAGTGTGTTTGCACTGTTAGCTATAAAAGCATTTGTTAGTGTGCCGAAATCGAGTTACAATGATAAGAGATCTGCATTCATGCGCTCAACAACATGTCTGTGATCGGCTACATGCTCATCACTGCCTTTCATGCCATGATCTAAATATAATAAACACTTTACATGATTAAGTAACCTTGAGAGCTGTAATAGTAAAAACATGGGGTTAGTTCACCCAAAAATTAAAATTGTCATTTATTACTCACCATGTCGTTCCACACCCGTTCATCTTCAGAACACAAATTATATATAACACAAAGATATTTTTGATCAAATCCGATTGCTCAGTGAGGCCTGCATCGTCAGCAGTAACACTCCCTTTTTCAACGCCCAGAAAGCTACTAAAAACATATTTAAAACATTTCATGTGACTACAGTGCATCAACCTTAATCTTATAAAGCGACAAGAATACTTTTTGTGCGCCAAAAATAACAAAATAGCGACTTTATTCAACATCTAGTTATTCAATATCTAGTGATGGCTATTTAAAACACTGCTTCATGAAGCTTCGAAGCTTTACGAATCTTTTGTTTCAAATCAGAGCGTGTATCAAACTGCTAAAGTCACGTGAACTATTGAAGTTTCAAAACACTTATGACGTAACAAAGCCTCATTTACTGAAATCATGTGATTTTTGGTGCTCCGAACCTCTGATTCGAAACATGATTTGTAAAGCTTCGAAGCTTCATGAAGCATCGTTTTGAAATCGCCCATTACTAGATATTGTTGAATAAAGTTGCTATTTTGTTATTTTTGGCGCACAAAGTATTCTCGTCGCTTTATAATATTAAGGTTAAACCACTGTAGTCACATGAACTGTTTTAAATATGTTTTTAGTAGCTTTCTGGGCATTGAAAAAGGGAGTATTATTGCTGGCGATGCAGGCCTTACTGAGCCATTGGATTTTATCAAAAATATCTTAATTTGTGTTCTGAAGATGAACGAAGGTCTTACGGGTGTGGAATGACATGAGGGTGAGTAATTAGGACAGAATTTTCATTTTTGGGTGAACTAACCCTACATGAATTACTATTTCCTATACAAAGATGTTAGCCAATCACAGCAGTGGGCGTTTACACTGAAGTCTCACATCAGACACACCCCTTAAAACTGAGCGTTCAAATTAGAGGGCTAAAATCAGGGTAGGAAAATGGCCTTTTATATCTAAGTTTTTGTACAGTGCACAGTGCACCACCGGTTCAGTTCTCCAAGAAAATTTGTCCTGAAAATTTGCGGGTGCGAGTTCGTTAAAGAATGCGTTGTCACTCCCGTAAATAACCGTACTGTGTGTGAACAGAACCATATTAAGGACTCAAATACAGAACTGACAACCGTATTCTGTTTTTTTGTGTAAACGTGGCCTTTGTTTAGCTCCAGTGGACATGTAGAGAATGTAGAGAATGACCAATACAGGTTGTATAAGTGTCCTATGTGCAATATGTTTTTTTTTTTCTCTTTTTTGACACAATAATAACAAATAAATAGTTATTTGTTAATGTGTAATCCATAAATAATAAGAATTAAAGCTAAAAAGACTTCTGTTTGAAAACACAGGCACAAATTAATGTAAAGAATAAATATATATATTATATATTATATAAATATATTAAAAAAAAAAAAAAAAAATATATATATATATATATATATATATATATATATATATATATATATATATATATATATATATATATATATAATTTTTTTTTTATTATTATTTTTTTTTTTTTTTGGAAGGCATTCATTTTTGCAGTCATTTGTAAGAAAAGAGTTTAAGCAGACTTAATGTTTGAAGAAGTCCAAGAGAGAAATCTGTGAGAAGATTGAGTTATAAAAAAGATGAAACCTATACATAGATGAATCATTCACCATAAGATCAATAGCATTTAGAAAATAGAATAAATGTCTGCTTTTAAATGATTGCAAATCTGAAACTGAAAATTGCTTTAGCTTTGCAGGAATGGGACCCCTCAGGACTGGGTCCCATGACACTTTAGCTGTAACTACAGTTAATGATAAAGTTAGTCAGGCACTAGAAGGCAGAGCATAAAAAAATAGAAAAGCAAATATTAAATTTGCATCATAAAAAAAGCATGTGGGAGTTTGTTTTCCATACAGTTTCTTTAAATATGCCTCACCAGTTGATAACTAGTCCCCAGTTCATTAAATGTAGCTGTCAAACCCTTTTTTGAGTGGAAGAGTGGAGCACTTATAACCTGATATGAGTATGTTATCCACAGATCATCCAGAATTCTCTCCTATCTGAAACATGACAGCTGAATCGTTTGTCTTGCCTTTTGATATCCATTGGGAGGCAATACAATTGTTAACCAGCTTACAACTGCCACGGCTATAATACTCTAGTAATCTTAAGAGGCCATTTTGTTTGTCATTGGCACTCGGGTGAATTCTATATAACAGGCAGTCCTTTTGTCCTGCCTTGTCCTCGCTCTCTTTCTATCTCTCTGTGTGTGTCTTTCAGCCTGACTGTAATTGTAGAGGCCGGTTTTCTGAGGTCCAGTTACCTGATCCTGGAAATGCAGAAAGTAGATGCTTGCTGTCCAAGGGAGAGCTACTGTTACATTATGTTGCACATAGGTATTGCAGAAGCGTCTTTTCCTTTTCATATCCTGTAAACAATGACTTTCCATACTAGAGAAAAGCTATCATAAAAGACTGTATTTAGTCATTGTAGCATTCCTGGCACTTGTGAACATGACAAGAGTGCTGAAAGCTAATCACAGCTAAAGTGTTTTCACACTGTCAGCTCTGTTTATAGCCAGGTGACTGCAGAATGAGTAATGCTGAATGCACACTACAGCCAGGGATGCCTTTATAATTGATTTACAGGTGTATTTGGCCACAACAAATGAACTTATCTGTTTTTTTACCTGAACAGCTCCTAAAATTGGATCTGACTATAAGTTTGAAACGATTCATTAAATTTCAATTTCTGATTTTGAATGAGACATCACTTGAACATATGAACACATCATAGAGAGCTAGTTAAGGTTTTCAACAAATTTAAATGTTCCACACACAAACCTTTCACATCGTCCCCTTGGAATTATAAGGTTCTGTCTGCGTTCGAGTTTTTGTATTCAATATAGCAAAAATTATATGGGGAACAAGTTTCTTTCAAACATGAAAATGACCGGGACCCTAAATGTATTCTAAATGTACAATATCAAAATCCTCTCAAATTTGTAAATGGGGATTTTGGAACGGGTCAAACGCAGATAGAACCTTCTAATTCTAATTCTAAAAAAAAAAAAAAATTGAAAGCAATAATTTTCAAGAAACAAACAGTTTACTTATAATTAGTTTTAAAACACAAAATTAGTGTTATAACAATGTGTTAACATGCATAAGAAAGTTAAATTTAATGGTTTTTATGACATTTATTTAATATTTAAGTTAAGCATAAAAGGCAGTGCTAAATATTTTGTCCAGTGCAGATGTTAAATTTAGGTAGGAATATGATGGGTAATTTACACATTATTGCAGGAACTATTTAAGTTTAAGTTTCCTTTTGTTTAGACAGAAAGCAGCTACTGTATTACATCTGAGCAGGACTTTATTCCACAGAAAGAGGGACAGGTGAAATGACATCAGTATGGCTGAAATAAGGTTTATTGTTGTAATTAAGACCCCATCAATTTAAATTGAGTATTTGACCTTTAAGCCTTAATATTGTAAAATTTAAGACATTTTAAGACTAAAAAACAGCAAGAAAACAGACAATGCTTCAGCAAAGGTGTTTAACAAAGTTTAATAAACATTGAAAAATGTTTCACTGACTATATATAATTAAAAATATTTCACATTTAAAACATTTAAATTACTTCAACTATGCAACAACTGTTTTTACCAACAATGTAAAATTTAACTTAACTTTAATTTAACTATAATCCAGTGTGCCATAGTGTATAGCTTTATAGCTACATGGATCATGTTTAAAACATAAACTAATATATACATAACTGTCCCTTGTATAACAATGACATGACTAAAGTAAAGCAAATAGACTACAAAAACGTACCTATCCTTTTAATAGCGCTGCTGGCTAGCATTAGCGTGGTGTCTAACTGAAAAAAACTCCTCAGCAACAGATACAACAAAACACACAAAAAGACTAATTCCATGGAATTTGGGCTGCTGTCACTGACAAGATCATAAATAAAATAGTCCATCATGAGGTTTCTAATAAACATTGCCTTGTGTGAAATTATTTAGTCTTCTCTTCAATGATTTAGTGTTTTTATACGATCTCTTCTGCTATCGCGGCAACATGACAAAGAACACTGATCCTGATTGGTCCTCGTGTGTGCATTCGAAGTGCTGATAGAACCTTATAGAGCCAAGTTAGAGTTCAACTTTGTAGATAGAACCTTTTTGTTTTCTCAAAGAAAAGTACCAAAATGTACACAAATTAAAAAAAAAAAGAAACATCACATAATGTAAACAAGTTGTCACAGAATATGAATATGTGAATAACTACATTTTGACAAAAATGTCAGATAGAACCTTATAATTCCAAGGGGACGACATTTAAGACCTAATGCAAGGCCACAGATCCTACTGAAACCAATCCGATTTCTTTCCCAACTGATAACATTCACGACATAACCAACTTTGTTTACATGAATACATTTTGACATAAGTGTCTGTATTTGATCGTTATTGCGGTTAATAACTCTTTTTAACGTCAAGCAAGTCACGTAAGTAACAGTCACGTGCCCAGTCTATTCACTGCTATATGCGTTGACCTAAAACTTTTCTCAACGTTTTGTTGTAGCCTATTGAAATCATTCATGTATTGCATGTCGTTGCGATATGCATATCGCGATATGTACATTTGCAATATTTCGATAATTTCGTGCAGACCTAATTCAGTCTGTTTTTAACCATTCAGATTGAAGCACAAGAAAACTCGAAAGAGAACTCAATTCAGTACTCGTGCTGTTTTCTGTGCGCACGCACACAGAGATGTGTACAAAAATGACATTGTGGTGTGGGTGGACGTTCACATTGAATGCGTGAGGTCATTTCACGTGACACTCTGCACGCCATTTTTTGTAACTTTGAGACCGCCTCTCTACTTCCGAAGATGCACAATTTCAAGGCCGAGCAGGTCTGTACCGGCATCCAGTTTGCGCTTGTCCAAATTAATTGTTTACATTTACAAAATGAGCCTACAATAGCAGAAATAAGGCTTTTTAATTGAAATAATGTTCATGAAATGAAAATTTTTAATAAAATTAGAAAATATTTAAGAAATTGTTGTTAAGAAATTTAATCATATGTTCTCATATCCATATTTTGTTCTAATGTCACAAGTAATAATCAATAATTGAATTTAGGCTTTTATTCATATATAAAAAACGCTCAAATCAATTGTGGTAAACGGAACCTCAAGCATGTTTGCTTGACGTGCGAGAACCATTGAGGTTCATTCTCATGTGTTATGCAGCATATTTGAGCTTCTGCAAGAGGTTTGTTCTTGCGCATCAAGCAGGTACGGTTGAGCTTCTGTTTATGTTCGCAGATCAATGTTTATATGTCCGTAAATAAAAGTCTAAATTCAATCTGTTCATCATAATCGATCATGTCTCTTCAGAAAATTGACTAAACCACTCAATTTATATGGATTAGTTTTACAATCTCTTTATGAACTTTTTGAAGTGACAAATTGGTAGTTACGTGGGCTGTCAATAAAGGGACAGAAATCTCAGATTTCATTAAAAAAAAAAAAAAAAATTCCTAAATCATTTACTCACCCTCATGTTAAAACAACATGAGAGTGAGTAAATGATTACAGAATTTACATTTTTGGGTGAACTAACCCTTTAAGGATTATTGTTTAGAACTTTTAAGAGGTATTCAGGTACTCAAACGTCAAATTGTGGCAAGAACCCAGACCAATCAATGTTTGAAAGATAAAAATAGAAATGTGGAGAGTGTTCGATATTTTTTCAGCAATAAAACTTGATTGGTGGCTTTGGCAAAGCCATAATCTTTCTTAGAGAGCCTATAAAATTTAGTTGAGTACTATAAATCAAATGTTGCGGGTGGTGTAACCTCAATCTGTGGTCTCACCACTAATGCTGTCGTCTTACACTCTGAGTAATAATTCAGAAGCTTTGTCTTCAAAAATTAGGAGCTGCTGCCATGAATCATGGGTAATTAGCTTCACTGCAGTCTCTTTTGTCTCTGAATCTCTGATCTCAAGCAGTAACACGACAGCTTTACCGGCATTGTTTCTGTTCATCTATTGTAATAAGTGCCCTAAATCGACCCAGGTGGCCCAGTATATGCGGGTGTCAGGAGACCGCCAGACACTGTGCTCCAAAGGTTTGGTAAGCCCACAGGGCATCACATCTGCTTGTTCTCGGTCCATGTTGTCTCTGGTTAGAGGGACGGGCTGTCTCACTGCAGCTGCTCCATTCTGCCACTGGCAGGAAGCCACTAATGAGATCGCTAACAGAATGACGCCAGAGACCTTAATGAACAACAACATGCACAGGAGACAGATGAGAGAGCAGTTGTAGAGGAACTGTACTTCAGTTCGGAGTAGAGCACAATGAGACTGCAGTCTTAAATCAGGACTTTGTTTTCCTCAACATTTCTGTTCATTACCAGAATGCCAGTGCATGAGGAAACTCTTGAAACTCTGACTTTTTCTGTGTTTAAGTGTTATAATCAGGTCCCCGGTGCATCTATCAACCCAGAAAACACAAAAAAGGACAACCCAGTAACTTTGTTTTGGTAAGCCTTTCTCTACAAGCATGTGAAAAAATGAGCCGTTCAGATTTTGCTCCCCTTGTGAAGTAGGAAGGGGATCTTATTATAATATTGCTGCCCCTTAATCTGTATGTTTCCACCAACAGTGCCGCCATTTTGTTTTTGCAAACGACAACGGTGTACCAGTAACACTGGTCCTGGAGTGCAGCTGTCCTGCACAGTTTAGCTACAACCCTGATCAAACACACTTGAATGTCTTTATTAAATTTCTAAAGCTACGTGAAGAAAGGTGAGTTGCGTCGGAGCAAAACTTTGCAGGACAGCAGCACTCAAGAACGACCATCCCTGAGCTTGTGATATGTCTTAGTAAACATTATCACTGATCTGTTAACAGCTACAATAGTAAACTAGTCTCCTGGCATCTGAGTCACTAAGGACGTAGTGGTGTAATTATATTTATGAGGCGAATATGTCTAGATAAATTCAAATCCCAGAACGTGCAAGTCATTTTACACCAGACTGCTTTTCACACAAGGGTCAGTAAAACACAGGATTTGCACAGAAGTTGATTCTCAAAGATGGATCGACACAAACTGTTCATGATCCAATTTCATATATATTTTGTGGTGTTTGTATATTGTCTTTCTGAATGCGTTTCGTTAGCACGTTGCTAATGTACTGTTAAATGTGGCTAAAGTTACTATTGTTTTTTACTGTATTCACGGAGACCAGAGCCATTTCAGTATTTTAATTTTTAACCTGAAAATGCTTGAGGTCTGTATAATTCATAAAAGCATCTCCATTCTTATCGAGTCTCTCCAACAGTGAGTAGCTTTAGCCACGTTAGCCGTGCGGCACGCTATCAAATTCATTTAGAATCGAATGTTAGCAAACATCCACAAAATACATGCCATGCCTACGTGAACTGATATGCTGCATCACAAACAGTTTGTAATGATCCATTTTGAGTTATATTTGCTGTGTGTGAGCTTTTCCTGAATTGCTTATGCGTAAGTGTATTGTATGCAAGCTTGGGGGCGGCGAGCACAAGCTCATTTGCATTTAAAGGTACACACACCAAATCACTGCATTTTTTTTTCTCCCACCCAAAAATAGGCAGTTAAAACATGGTATAATAAAAAAAATCCGTGGGGTATTTTGAGCTGAAACTTAACAGGCACATTCTGGGGATATCTAACGCTTAAATTAGATCTTGTAATAAGGGGCATAATGGGTCCCCTTTAAGGCCAGCATGAGTTTGGGACTTTGCTGGTTAATTCCTGCCACACAGTCTGCTTCTCCCTGCCAGTGCTATGGAGTCACTGTACTGTCTCTGTGTGCATCCAGTGCTGCATGCAATGTGGATGCTGGGACGTCTCTGTGTCCTGGCACACACACCTTGGTGAAGTGATAACTTGGCTGACACTGCCCCTTTTGCCTGGTTTGCTTATTAGTTCATGCCAATGCGCACACTGTTAACAGAGTGGAGTGTTTTCATTGTGTAATCTCTGTTTTGTTTCTTTCTAAAGGTGCTGTTTGTTCCTGCCTGGTTTAAAACCTTCTTTTCTTTGGCTCTGTCTTTAAGTCTGGCAATACTGCTGCAATACACTTTTCATACTGCAGTTTATGGTGTTCTTGTAAATGGGGAAGTGATTTGAAGTGCTTCCGAAATATTTTATCAATTTATATTTTAGAATTATTGCATTCCCATTCTATTGCGCTTCATCTGTTTGTCACGAATTTGTGCACTGACGCTCCTTCACTGAAGTCAGAAGATGAAGAGTTTTTATGGTGCGATCCTGATCATCTTTTCAGGGTGTGATTTTTATTATAATGACTGACTGACTGTACATTGTGTTTTCATATTGAGGTTGAAATTGGTAAAGTGGTATTGATGTGGGCTGATTTTCAGCAGTGAGACAAATCTCGCTGTCATGATTTTCATGTTTTTTGCACATAATCCTTCTTCAGAATATAACCTAAATTATTTCAGGGGTACAAAAACATTTGATGGCAAAAACAGCCACATACTTTGCACCAACAGGCAATACCTTTTATCCTTTTTAGAAGATTTTGCACACAAAGCACTGATTTGCATCCTCTTACCATGACACTGTTTTTTTGAGATGCAAGGTCAGTTCCTAAACCTCCATAGCCAGCATTTTATGGGTGTCACTGGCACACTCCTAAGAGTGAAGTCTGCTCCAAAAAATAGGCATCTTAATATAGCTCAGAATTTGTGTATATTTATGCTTGCTTATATTGTATGTTTATTCGTGATTTGATTCTCCTGAGTAGAGCACTTCTTTTTTTTTTTAATGTATTCCAGCTTGTGTAGAACATTTTAAATCACTGTTCTAGAAGCTTATGTATATTTTAGTAGATTTTGTAACTGAGCTGCAGTTTGCTAAAATGGAATAGCTGACTCATATTTCATAACCCTCATCTAATTCATAAGAAAAATAGGCCTTTACATGAGAACAAGAGTAATGTCAAGTCTAGGTCAGCTTTTTTTCCTGGACCCAGTAAACAACATCTAGAAACGGGCCTCAGTTTGATGTGGAACCTGCTGATGAAAGATGGTGGTAATGGTAATTTTGCTATGACGATCACAGTGATAGTCATAATGATAATGTTGGTATGTTTAGAGTTACTTTGGCAGAAGGATGGAGTAATTACTGCCATTCTCTCTCCTCCTGATGATTTATCAGCTGGTTGTGGTGATGGGAAATGGGTGGGCTTGAGTGTGCTAATAATCAAATGGGTGGAGCTGATGGACATGGACTTGAAAAAAGGCAGATGTTCAAACCAATTTTCTCTCTCAACCCCAAGATCTTTCTTTACTCTGGACCCATTGTTAGTAAGTGTTGTAGCACGTCATGGAGGAGAACTTTGCCAAGCTGTTGAGTGTTTATGAAGGAGTAGTTTACACAAAATGTACTCACATTCAACCTGTTTTGTAGAAGTCGCAATGTGATTTTTATTTATTTATTTGAAGAGTATTCTGGTTACTTAAATACTAAGTTACTTAATTTTTTTTTTTTTTTTTTTTTTTTTTTTGTGGGTGAATATGCCTTTCTTTCTGATTGAGCTGGCTCAAATTAAAATTGAGTCAAGTCTATTTCAATTCAAATCTTGCGTAAGAACCCAAAGCATGTTAAACTCTCATTAACTCAAATCCACTGTCGAAGGGTTAGATTTCCGTTTTTTCCATGAGCTGATTAGAGGACGGACAGATTAGTGCCGCTAATAGGTGCGCTGCTGGTTAGTGTGTTTGCTTTAGTTTATTTGGATGCATTAATCAGGCTTTGCATTTCTCAGCATCATAGTATGTAGGATATGGGTCAACGCATTCTTTTATTTCTTTGTTTCTTTGTTTGGTTAATTACCAAACCAGCTAAATTAATTACCGTATACATAGGCCACTTGTGCTTTTAGGGTTTATCACTTTAACATTTATCTAAATAATGTAAAGTTCTGTCATTTACTCTTTCCAAATATAACTTTTTTACTGTTGAAGAAGTAAAAAGAAACTCATACAGGTTTGGAACAACATGATGGTGAGTAAATTATGACAGAATTTAATTAAAGAATTTTTGGGTGAACTATTTTCAGGATTATTGAAGTCATTTTTACTAGGTCATTTATTTCTCTGCAATCTCTACACGTGAACTAAAATCATTTCAAGTTAATTTGTTTATTTGATCTTATAAGTAATCTTATATTGTAGTGTGATAATGTGCAGTGATGACATAACACATTTAATATCTAGGCACTAGGCTTGCTACGGTAGTCTGTGGTTTCATCATTTGCAAGTTTTTTTTTTTTCTTCAGTTTAACGCATTAAAAATATTTAACGCAATTAAAGCAGTATCCGTTTTTCTGCGTTATATTATCAAGCTCTTATTCATGCAAATGCAAAAGCATTTTATTTAATATTTTAAACCATTCAAGCGCAACAAAAGAGAACGCACTGCCTGTGTGACACACATGCAACGCGCGCCAGTATTGTTCTCTTCCGCGCTTGAACGAACCATTTCACACACAAATTATGCCAAAATGTCCGTTTTGTCAAGTGTCCTAATAAGAGCAGTCTTCACTGAGTTAAATTAAGTCTTGAATGAACGTAAAGATTTGTGAGAAAACGTGTCAGATCCGCATCCTGTGCAGCAGCGGCAGATCTTAGTGTCATTAATGTTAATCAAAGAACAAAGGTCAGAGAGAGAATTACTCACTGCTCTTTACTAAAGAATTTAAACATTCTGTTCCTTATTTATTTGGTTCCAGAGTTTCCGAGGTTGGATTTTCAGTTTTTTATATAAACGTTAAGTTAGCCTTGGCTATTTATTTTATTTGGCCTAGCATGGTGTATTCTTACTAGGGCTGTGAATCTTTGGGTAGACAGCGAATCGATTAGATTCACGATTCTTAGGTGATCGATTCGATTTGAGAACGATTTTTTGAAAATTCAGAACGATTCAATTCTAAACGATTCACATTAAAATTCGATTCTGCATTTTTATATGCAAATGCTTTCCCCAATGTGTCTTAGTCAGGGTGCAAATTACACAGCAGCCTTCAGGAGGTCAGAGATTAAGGGCAAATTGTTAATGTTGGTTCATGTTAGTTATAATGATGCTACATAACTTTATTTTAATAGCCTAAAAATGGGCATTTCTAGAAATTTACATAAGCCAAAATTTTAAAAGGCTTTAAAAGTATTATTAGTTCATGTTAACTATAGTGTAGGATGGTGTTAATGGTTACACAACCTTATTAAAGTGTTCCAGGTACACTAAACATACTAATGCTTACATGGAAAGACTACCTTAGAATTTGCACTTACCCAACTAATCCTAAACTAACTTTTCTTCACAGGATAGTTATAAAAGCCCTCTCCATGCACTGTCCATGCAATAAATGCGCGCCCTTGAATAAGCGGGGTTTTACTTCAACTGCTCAGGTAATGTCAGTAGTATGACCCACTTCCGTAAAACGTATTTTATCTTCTAGAAAATAACAATGAAGTTTCCACGCAATGAAAGCATTTCAACAGTAGTGGCCACGCAATGACTTGGCAGCTTTATCAATGGCTTGATTGGAGGACTGTTGCTATCTCAATAGAGAGCTGTCATCTGCTCATGTGAATAGCAGTAGTGGCCTTCCTGAGGACAAAAGAGTGCAGCACGTCTGTGTGAAGGAGAGCTGTGAGGGCGAATTACAGCGCACAACGTCTCCCATCAATTTGCGCATGTAGTAATTTAATGTTTATATATTTTAAAGCACTAAATCGCTATAGAATCGCAGTTAATCCGATTCTTAGCATTTTACGACCGAAATTAACGATTCACAATTCAAAAAACATGTTTCCAGATCAATGCATTTGCATCGTCAGGATTTGTAATCGATGCATTGAGAAAACGAGTGAATCGTTACACCCCTAATTCTTACTCGTTTTGTTAATAAACGTTCTATGTTTAATATAAGCAAGTTTGTCGCTGTACTGTTTTGTTGTTGTTTTTCAGTAAGAATAATAACCCACCATTCAAAATTGCCTCTAATTTGAAAGTGAAAGTAAAATTCACACAGCCGCACACCGGGATTCATAAGCGATTTAAAAAAAAATAAAATAAAAAAAGAAAGAAAGAAAAGGTGGAGGCCCCGCCCCCCTGTGACACCGGTATTACCAGTGTTGTCACATGTCGATTAACTGGTAGGAAAATTTTCTCAGTCACATCCCTACTAGGCACTTTCATGCATCTGTAAACTTGACACATACTATAACAAAACAAATTGAAAAATCTGCTGCATAATCTTACAGATGGGCCTAACACAAATTAATTTATCTGTAACTAATATCATGCATGCTCAATTTATTAGAGCAAAACTAAACCATTTATTTTACGTGTTATTTTGTAGCCTACATCTGTTCTCTGATAGCGGATGCTTGTTTCATATGTTGATTAAAAACATCTAATACTGTATAAGCAACACTGGACAATTAGATAGATTAATGCTATGCGTGAACATGACTGAAATGAAATATTTTCTTTTACCTGTATCTTTTCTCTGCTGAAGATGTGAAACACCGTCTCTGTGATAGTGATGGGGTGCACACAATGAAATCATTTCAAGTTTTTTTTGTCATCCATCTCTTCTGGACATCAGGACATAATCATAGACATGATGTGAATCATAACCCACTACCTCAATCTCCGCTTGAAATGCCAGCTCTACTTCAGAGCTGACCATCTCCAGTAAAGTAAAGTTTCCATCACATGCACACATTGACTTCAGACTAGACTGAGATGATAGGAGAGAGGACTCTTTGATCGTAATAGAGGTTTCATGAATATCAGTGAAGTGATAATTATGTGGTATTTTAACAGAATTGCATACAGCACTGATAATTGGGGCCAATGACCTTTTAGTTCATGTAGCTTATTGTATCAATGGGAAAACATTTCAAATTAAAAACCTCAGAGCCTCCAAACATTCAGCTTCATGATTTCTTTTAACTATCACTATTCTCTGAAGCAGATTTTTCCTCCTCCCTTATTTGAACTACCCACTATCTCTTTAAAGCTACTCTCAAAACTGCAATTATCTGCAGTTACTATTTCACGAGCCTATAGCATCATTACTAATTATAAAGGAACATTACAGCTGGAATGGAGGACTGGAAGGTGGCTCTTGAATGAAACCGAGAGGAAGGATATTTTTTGCTTTCTGCTGATTACGTGATGTCTTCAGAGAGGCGCGAGTCGAGCAGTTAAGCAAGAAAGGAGCTCTTCAGTTGTTTTTAATGACCTGAACCCACACACATTCACTAACGGCCTGTAATTAGTGTTTCATACACAGCCTGTAGAATATAATGAGCGTTCTTCTGCTGAAAAGCACATTTTCAGCAAATAACCAAATTAGCTGGAATAAAATGGTTCCTAGTGAAGTTGCATGTGCAACCAAGTGAAATTTTCACAGATGCTGGTTTCCATTCTGGCCGACCCATGCATTTACTCCTGGTGAGCACCAGCTGCGGGACCGTTACTGTCACTGTTCCGGTGGATAAGGATATAAGACACTTGGGTAGTTGCAATCGGATTTAAACTAACAGGCTTGATGTGTATTATAATACTAGTAGTCCTAACTGTTCAGACCTGTGTCATTCTGTGTCAAATCAACCACATTTTGGAAACTTCCCCAGCTCAAATGTTTGATTTTGTTATTTTTTATTTTTCTGTAGAAAGACAAACATAAATGGTGACGAAAGCCAAAATATTTAATGTCACACATCATATATTTACTGAGTAATCCACTGTTTTGTAAAGAGGGGTCAAAATGACAATTTTCACCTGAGATTTGGAGCCAAATTAGAGGGGGTTAAAAATGACTTTAGAAAGATGGCAGCATCATTATTTTATTTTCACACAGAGATTGGTAGGTCTATTAGTAAAATCTAATTAGTTGACTTCAGCAGTCTTTGTTTCATTATATGCCAACGGTGACAGTTCAAAAATGGTGCAAAAGCACTTCTTGTCTTTTTTGCTTCAAGTTTGCATGCCTGTAACTCAAGAAGTATTAAAGATATTTTAATATCCTTTTAGATTCTGGTTCATAACCAACTGTTCTTTTGGTATCTGCATTTTAAAAGGCCCTCGATGTTTCACTCCCAGAGATATGGAGATCTTAATGTGGCTCCATGAGTACATTGGTAAATTGTAAACATTTTCAGTGGTCAAAAACCATACAGCTTTTTTTTTCTTTTGAAGAAGAATATCTGCAGAACAAATAATATTAAAAGAAATGTATCATGTTTTTCTATAAACTCAGTTGCATAGAACTTACCTGTCTTGAGTGCCATAAATATTCATTTTCCAAAGTTTGCATGCCTGTAACTCTCAAAGTATTCAAGATCTCTTAAAATCCTTCTAGATTTTCCTTCTTATTAAACTTTCCTTTTGAAATCTTCATTTTCAAGGCCCTACATAGTTCAGTCCCATAGATGTGGGGATCTCAAAGCAGCTACATGCTCGAATTGTTAAATTTTACCCATTTCTGTGATAAAAAACCAAATGTGGTTCACTTTGCACACAGCTGACACTTATTGTTGTTATGCTTGTACCTTGACTGGTTTAGGCCTGTCATGGACAGCTGACACCCAGTGGTCAGTTCACAGCAGTGACATAAATGAAGTTTTCCACTAAAATTACATTGAACTAGGCTACGTCACACATTGAAAGCGTGCATTCTCATTGCATGTTTTTGTCTGGTTTTTTTTGCAAAGTGAATGACCTACTTTACAATGTCAGCTGACACATTGTTAAAGCTATAATTATAATATTGTATTAGTAGAAATAGTTCACTGTCTCCATTGATTCAAGAGATGCTAGATGTGTTCGTCATTTTCTCTGAAAGCCATAATGAAAAAGCACTAAAGAACATGGAAAAACAGAAGAAAAAAAACTTTTGGTCAACATTTAAAAACGTATAAATGAGCAAAAGCTTTTGTCTCTTGTCTCTCAAGCTTTGTCTTTTGACCGATCACTGACCCTACACGCTGTGACAGATCGACATTGTCCCTCTGAGTAACTCCACTAATCCATCTAACACACACACATGGCCTTCTGTCTCTGACTGTGACCTTGTCAACACTTGTCAGCCCTCCCATGGACGCCATGCAAAGCCCAGCGTTCACCTTACATCTTTTGTTCATCTCCTCTCGCATCCTCACCACCACAGAAAACAAAGATAAAGTAACAAAGACATTTATAATGTTGAAGATTTCTATTTCAAATAAATGCTGTTCTTTTGAACTTTCTATTTATCAAAGAATCCTAAAACAAGTGTCTGTTTCCACAAGAATATTAAGCAGCATAACCCTTTTCAACATGGATAATAATAAGAAATGTTTCTTGAGCAGCAAATCAACATATTAGAATGATTCCTCAAGGATCATGTGACACTGAAGACTGGAGTAATGATTAATGTGCCCAGAACCAAATACCTTATTCAGAAAGACACGGATAATGGCTTCAAAATGAATAACGAATTATACAGAATAATAGAAACACAGGTAGACTCAGTCACTCCTCGTGTTTGCTGGATAACAGAAATGCCACGTCAGCATGATATTATACATAAACCTCTAAAATAAAATCACTATGGAATAATGAGTGTGTGAAATGAATGAGTGTAAACTCTATGAATGACATGAGTGCAAATCGAACAGTCAAGTTGCCCGTCTTTGTGCATCTCTCAGAAATCAGAGCTTGGCAAGAGTGATATCAACTACAATACTACATCACATTTCCTGCTCTTTGATAGGTCCACGTCTATTTAAAAGATTTAAACCTTGTACGATATGATACACGAATGAATGAAATAAGCATAGAACGATCGCAAATCAAATAGCCGCGTTGCAGTCTCTGCGCATCTCAGAAACCATTTTTTTATCGAGTAATATCAAATAAGATGCCAAATCATACATAATTTCTACTACTTATGTTGTGATGTTTTAAACATTGTATGATATGATTGATTTCTCTGTCTCTCTCTCTCTCTCTCTTGGAGACGGCAAGCATTTATGTTTCTCTATGATTTG
Source organism: Elopichthys bambusa (assembly GCA_037101425.1). Classification (NCBI taxonomy): domain Eukaryota; kingdom Metazoa; phylum Chordata; class Actinopteri; order Cypriniformes; family Xenocyprididae; genus Elopichthys; species Elopichthys bambusa. The sequence continues at coordinate 26,297,966 of CM074451.1, read as the reverse complement.
TATGCATAGTAAGTTGTTTTAATAGCAAATTTTCAACTGCTGAAAATGTTCTTTCAACTTTTTTATATAAAGTCCAGCAGTTTTTTTTTGAGGTTGTGGATGATTGTCCAGACATAAAATAAGCTTCTTTTTTTTTTTTCTTTTTTTTTTTTTACATTTAACATTTAGTAGTAGTGTTTTAATTAGAAGATATTTAAATATTTATTTATCGGTTTTGGGACAGGTCCCCAAGCTGGGACTCGAACTCGGGTCGCCCGAAGCACAAGCGCACCACATCTCAAAGCACTGCCTTTAAGGCTATCGGCTCCATCATTTAGAAGTATTTTTTAGAACAGACATCTTTGCCAACACAGGAATAAATTAGATTTTAAAATATATTCAAACAATAAATAGTTACATTTTAAATTGTAATAATATTTCATAATTTGCTGTATTTTTGATCAAATAAATGCAGCCTTGGTGAGCATAAGAGACTGCTTTCGTAAATGTTTGAATGGTACTATATGCTGTGATGGCCTGTACTAGTAGAGTTTGCCCACTTTTCATGATCCAGTTAATTCCCAATAGATAAAATACAGTCACCCTACATGTTTTTTTCTCATTGAATATCTTGTTTGACTAGGAAATTAGTCATGTTAGCAGTAAAATCTGTTGCCAATGCTGTTTCATCTCTTCAAGTATGCCCAAGGGGGCCGTGTGCTTTCTAATGTTGTTGGCCAAACATTTGCATTCACATGCTTGCATTCTGCCCTAAAATGAAGCAGCATTTGATCCCTCCACAAAACCTTCAGTAAAGCCAAGCATTACTAAGTCACCCAGTGCCATTGTAAGGTTGACATAAGCCTACATAATGCTCGTACTGAGACAGTAGCATGCATTGACCTTCAGGACCGCCACAGAGAGTTAAACCATGAATTAAACATGAGCTCATCTGAGTTCTCTTAACAAGGACAATGGGGGTTTGGTGGCGGTTATTAGGCGGGATGTTAAACATCAACTCTCTCTCTCTCTCTCTCATGCTCACTCACTCGCTCTCATCCTCTTTGTGCCCTATTTGCTGTAATTCTGTATTCATGAACATTTGGCATGCTGATCCCTGTTCCCTGTTGGTCAATAAGTCATTGCTGGCTGTAATGATGTACTAATCCATTTCTATCCTGTCTCTCTCTGTAGTGACGGGCAGCTGTCAGGATTGAGGATGGATGAGTTACAGGATGTGCAGTTGACTGAGATCAAACCCCTCCTGACAGACAAGGTAAGTTCTCACACACACATTGATACAAATGTCTGATTGTGAATGTCGGTGCTTCCCCTCTCTATCTTTAACTAAATCTCACCCCACCACTTCAGTTCTCTCACTCTGATTAGCACAACTCGATCCCAGGCTTCTTGAGGCACTCGTCTCAGGGCCGGTTTCCCTTGGATACCGAGCTGTACCGGAGCAATGAGATCAGAGTGATGATGTATGAATGTCATCGGATCCTGATCTCACAGTCGCTGAAATCACCAGCATCAAATAGAGCCAGAAATGAGCTGGTGTTAGAAAAGAGCTTTTGTGTGTGTGCTGTCTAAAGTATGCATACTCTTTTGTTTGCTCCTTGTGGCTCTCTGAACTGTCTCAGATTAACCCTGTAAAGCCTGACATATAAAGTAATAGTCAGAAAAATGTCTAATTATCTGAAATGGAACTTTTTGTTTTGCAAATATATACAGGCATAACATTGTCCACTGACAGGTGAAGTGAATAACACTGATTATCTCTCCATCACAGCACCTGTTAGTGGGTGGATATATTAGGCAGCAAGTGAACATTTTGTCCTCAAAGTTGATGTGTTAGAAGCAAAAAAAATGGGAAGCGTAAGGATTCGAACGAGTTTGACAAGGGCCAAATTGTGATGGCTAGACGACAAAGCATCTCCAAAACTGCAGCTCTTGTGAGGTGTTCCTGGTCTGCAGTGGTCAGTATCTATCAAAAGTGCTCCAAAGAAGGAACAGTGGTGAACCGGTGACAGGATCATGGGCAGCCAAGGCTAATTGATGCACGTGGGGAGCGAAGGCTGGACCATGTGGTCCGATCCAACAGACGAGCTACTGTAGCTCAAATTGCTTAAGAAGTTAATGCTGGTTCTGATAGAAAGGTGTCAGAATACACAGTGCATCACAGTTTGTTGTGTATGGGGCTGCATAGCCACAGACCAGTCAGGGTGCCCATGCTGACCCCTGTCCACTGCCGAAAGCGCCAGCAGTGGACACGTGAGTATCAGAACTGGACCACGGAGCAATGGAAGAAGGTGGCCTGGTCTTGATGAATCATCTTTTCTTTTACATCACGTGGATGGCCGGGTGCGTGTGCGTCACTTACCTGGGGAAGACATGGCACCAGGATGCACTATGGGAAGAAGGCAAGCCGGCGGAGGCAGTGTGATACTTTGGGCAACCTTGGGTCCTGCCATCCATGTGGATGTTACTTTGACACGTACCACCAGGGATGTGCACAGACATTTTGGGGGGCAGGGGTTCAAGTGGATAAAAAGGGCACTTCTCAAAATTATTTATTTTAAAATAAACAAAACATTAAATATATTAACACAACTCTGATTTGCTTAACAATAAGTTCATGCCTTCGCGTCTGTGGAATGCTCCACTTCCGGTATTGACACTTGACAGCCCAAAAGATATCTTTACCATGGTTCAAAACGCACAGCATAGCACATTGAAATAATTGAAATTACAATATGACATAAAATGCATTGGTATCAAATTAGGCAGATGCGTTGCTGGTGGACAAATTATTAACGCGGCTTTGAACACGTATAAATAATCTCACTCTTCAATAGCCAAAACTTTCATATGTTTGTGAACATACATAGTCTACCTGAAAGTGATGCACGGGATTCATCTTGGGCTTTTTTACTTTTTTCCTGGATGTCAGCCAGCAGCAATCGTGAGGTGGGGCGGGGCACGCATGCGGTCATAAATGGCGTGTGGCGTGCGTTTACCGTAAAATGCATTTATTTATTTTTTTCTATTTATGTTTGTTAATATCAATATAGAATGAAAGCGCTCATTTATTTCAAAAATAAATAAATAAATAAAGCACCCAGAAAAAAAGGGCACTCTCTCTCGAGGAAGAAAAAGGGCAGGTGCTCGAGCCCCCTTTGATGTCTATGTTTGCACATGCCTGCGTACCACCTACCTAAGCATTGTTGCAGACCATGTACACCCTTTCATGGAAATGGTATTCCCTGGTGGCTGTGACCTCTTTCAGCAGGATAATGCTCCTGCCACAAAGCAAAAATGGTTCAGGAATGGTTTGAGGAGCACAACAACGAGTTTGAGGTGTTGACTTGGCCTCCAAATTCCCCAGCTCTCAATCCAATCGAGCATCTGTGGGATGTGGTCAACAAACACGTCCGATCCATGGAGGCTCCACCTTACAGGACTTAAAGGATCTGCTGCTAACATCTTGGTGCAGATACCACAGCACACCTTCAGGGTCTAGGGGAGTCCATGCCTTGACGGGTCAGGGCTGTTTTGGCAGCAAAAGGGGGACCAACACAGTATTAGGAAGGTGGTCATAATGTTATGCCTGATCGATGTATATATCTTTTAAAAAAAAGTTTTGTATGTGTTTTTGTTGAGTATCAGATTTGATGCCTCAGGCTATTATGGCTCATATTGTATGACAATGAGAATATGGAGCTCATACTTGAGGAGGGAAAAAACACTATTTTATTCAAAAGAACCAACTGAGCAAAAAAATTTGCAATGTGCAGTTGCTAAGATGAAATTCTGATAGCTTGAAATGTAAATTAATGAGACGTGAGTCACGGCCGGGGGAGGAGAGGGCGTTTTTACAATTATAATAAAAGACCTTTTACTTGCTAAAAAAAAAAAAAAAGTATAAACTATCAATCAGATGACAGAAAGCATTTAGAGGATTGTATACAACAGGCTTATCAGCAAAGTTTTGATCATGTTGGAAATTTACAGGCTTTAGAAATTTGTGTATCAAATGTAATGCAGTAGGCTTTATAATTGAGAATTGCAAAGACTCGTTCTGTACTTTATTTACATGAGTGACAACTGCTTTCTACTGAATTCAGTCACACAAACTGGAGCAGATTACAAAATTCCCTTTCTGGAATTAAACTCAAAGTGTACTTTGATTTTTACATGTACGCTAGGGTAAGCATACAGTGCATGTGACATTAATTTGGTCATAAGGATAGTATGTATGCAGCTCAAAGTCTGTACGCTCAGCCCTTGCAATTTTTTTATTTATTTTTTTTAGTTTGCACCAGGCCATTGTTTCACAGTCTATAAAAAAAACATAAGAGACAGAATAACATACAAACTACTGGAGACAGCAACAACAATAAACACTCATGTTGACTACCTGAAAAAGAGACAAATAGCAGCCCTCTGGGACTTACCATTGGTCAAAAAATATTTTTGAAACGACTTTTTCCCCAGGCTTTCTGTGGGTCTTAAAGTCCTAATTTCACAATTACACAAGTAAAGGCCTTAAAGTCGTTAAATGTTCCATGCATTGCAAAAAATGAATATCTTCCTCAGTATTTTTGTCCTATTTTCTTGAAAGTCTTGAACTGAAGAACATTGTTCTTTGTCAGTGACTTAGAAAAACTTCCCTTGAATTAAGTTTTTCCTGAGCCCACTGGCAGATATTTGTTATTGTTTTGTTATTCCTTTTTTTTTTTTTTTGGTCAAAAAATAAGACTTCATATTTTGTCATTTTGCATTTCTAGTAAAAGCATCTCTTGATTTAAGAATATTTAGAATTTTGCATTGGTAAACAGGACAAAAATACTGAAAAAAAAGAAAAGAACACTGATCAGAGAAAGTAAAAGATATTTCTGTATTCTAGTGGTTGGGAGCAGAGATATTCAAGCTATTTTTTTGTAAAATGAATTAACAAGTAATGGATATCTTTTGGGAGTTGTAGTGTTGCTAATATAATTCATTGTGTTTCTCCCTAGACTTTCACATTAAGAGAACATGTTTACACAGTGTTCACCTTCAATTTTCTTCATTGCCTTTGGCTTGCTTAGTTGGGGACACTTGACAATTGATATTTGATATTCAACAGTGCTTTGATCTGCCTGCATTGACACTATTCTTTAAGAGCTGCTGTGCAGCCAAAATAATGTACCAGTTATCACTGTAAAGCTGCTTTGACACAATCTACATTGTAAAAAGCGCTATATAAATAAAGGTGACTTGACTTGACTTGACTTAGTCTTAAAAAGGTCTTTAAAAACATCTTAAATTTACCTTCATAAAACCCGCAGAAACCCTGAATTCCTTCATGACACAATTCAGACAGGAGTTAAATCAGCACACAACTCTGATGTAATTTGGCCATTTTGTGACAAAATACAATATGTTCAAGTGGTTACAGGAGTATTTTATATAGTAATGGCATGTGGAAGTGTAAACCTGTCTCTGTTTTCTGCTTGTGGTTAGCTCACCTGCAACTGATATTAATGCCGGATGTAACATGGGCCATTGTGTATTACATGATCTGGTGTTTTAAAGTCACATGCTTAACCCTTCAGACCGACACAACTGATCTCTTTCTCTCTCTGTTGATCTTTCCACACAGAATGGACAGAACTTCCAGGACTTTGATTGTCAGGTAAGAGTGATCATTAGGCCTTCATGTACTCCTGAAACATTCAGCCACAGTCATTAATCTACTCCTCCTGCACTATTGCTTCATATCCCAGCATGGCGTGATGGTGAAAGATTCCTGACCTGTACTTCACTGTAGAGCAGATTCACTCTTGTGTCTCTTTGTTTTTCTGTGGGTGTGTGGGAGCGTTTGTGGGTGGTGAGTTGAGCTTCTGTGTGTTATCTGCTGAAGAGCAGAAATGTCTTAGCACACTTCATTATCATATGTTTATTCCACTATTATTGCTCCTCGCTTCATTCTTTCTTTTTTTTTTTTTTTTTTTAATTTTTTAAAATTTGCTCCAGTGGCAATCATTGTGATTCAGTATACACAAAATGTTTCCTATAAAAATGCAGTAACAATGTTCAGATTTTAATGCAATGCACACATGCAAATTTCTAGAGTTGGGGTACTCGAACTCGTCTGATTTTCAATGAACTCTGACTTGTCATGCACTCGGATGAATTTGTACTTGGACTTGACATGAACTTGGACTCGAAAAATTTCCCTGAGTGCAGTCGAGTCCGAGCACTGAAGGACACAATATAGTATTATTCAAAAACTAAACTAAACTACTTACATTGTATTGTAGCCAATCACAGACATGTACGTTGAGCGTGTGAACGCTATGGCCCATGAGACTGATCAGAGCCGTTTTAGAGTCACCATGCGGAGAATTTGCTCAAAATGTATGTGTTCAGAAGAAGCACAAGCTTTATACTTTCATAAATCCCCCTAAATTAACCAGCAAAGTCTACAAGACGTGGTGAAAATAAGAGATTGACTGTGCAGTGTGTACTACTTCATTGTTTATGACAAGTGTTTTCATGACAGTGCAGAACATGGTAAGTAAGTGACGGCTTATAGGGAACACCTATTGACAATCAGCATAATAGTTTTGTTTTTCATGGTGCCAGAAGACTAGCGGTCACGTTCACACTGCAAAGTTTTAGGAGTGATAAATGCATTTAAATGTGGGAGTGAATCCGCTAAATTTTTGTTCTGTGTGAGTCATGAAATTGCGAAAAAAATTGCGGAAACAGTTTGAATGTGTAATCTACAAAAATAATGGCATGCATTAATGTAAATCCTATTAACCAACATTATTATTCGCAATGGCTATCATATAGCCTGCCTCTTTAGCACTTTTTTTGCTTTAAAACCAATGTTTGATATGAAGCTAGTTGAGTTGCTGATGACAATAAATAAATAAATAAATGACAGGATGTAATATGATTTTTGTAACGTTTACACTTTTTCTCATAAGTTTTTCATCATATACCTTGCAGAACCTCTAAGCTATTTCACATGACAGATGTTTATTATGTATAGCCTAGTCCACAAGATACAAAAACAAAATAAAAGACAAATTACATACGCTTGTTTTTTTAATATTTTGTGTCCTGCATGATCCACAGCTGTTTTTTGTGATGGTTCTTTACGAGTCTCTTGTTTGTCCTGAGCAGTTAAACTGAGCTCTGTTCTTCAGAAAAATCCTTCAGGTCCTGCAAATTCTTGGGTTTTCCAGCATATTCTACATATTTCTATCAGTGACTGTATGATTTTGAGATCCATCTTTTCACACTGAGGACAACTGAGGGACTCAAACACGACTATTAAAAAAGCTGCAAACATTAAGTGATGCTTCAGAAGGCAATATCCATTGAGATCCGGGGGGTGTAAACTATTGAACGGGATGATTGGTGTAAATTGTTCTTATTTTGTTTTAAAAGTTCATTTGTTCATTTAGTAATGCCTTAAGGCTGAATAAGATTAACATGTAAAAAAAGAAAGAAAAACGTACACCACCATCATCATGTTCAAAAGTTTACCCCTGGCTCTGAAAGGGTTAGTTCACCTAAAAATGAAAATTCTGTCATTAATTACTCACCTCTGTGTCGTTCCAAACCCGTAAGATCATTCTGAACACAAATGAAGTTATTTTTAATGAAATCCGAAAGGTTTCTGCCCCTCCATAGAGATCCAATGCAACTACCACTTTCAAGGTCCAGAAAGGTAGGAAAGACATCATTGAGGTACTCCATGTGACTTCAGTGGTTTAACCTCTGTTGTTATTTTATGAAGTGACACGAATGCTTTGTTTGTGCAAAAAAAACAAACAAACATAATTTACCACTTTATTTACAAAATTATTGATCTATAACGTGCATTCACAAGAGCATCATGACACACGTGTTTTGTGTTCATGCGAGAGCTGACGTTGTTGCGTGAAAACGCTTTGGATAATATTATTTTGTAAATAAAGTGGTAAATTAAGTTGTTGTTTTTTTTGTGCAAACAAAGCATGCTTCATAAAATTGAGGTTAAACCACTGGAGTCACATGGATTACTTTAATGATGTCTTATTACTTATTACTTTTTGGGCTTGCAAGTCATCTCAGATTTCATTAAAAATATCTTCGTTTGATTTCTGTAAATGAATTAAGATCTTACAAGTTTGGAACGACACACGGGTGAGTAATTAATGACATAAAGGGTTAGTTCACCCAGAAATTAAATTTAAGACATTGTTTTGCCTTCTTGAACACTACCTTGCAGATTCTGCAAGGTGTACATTAGGTAAACTTATGACTGTACATTGCAATCATTTTGGTTAAAATATTAATTTAAGAGCTCAATGTTGAGTTTACTACTGACTTTTCACTGGAGTTTGATTGACAGGCGAACTGACCAATCACAATGCAGATATCCTCCATTTTTGTCTGACAAACAAACCAAACCAGTTAGTGGATTAATGTCAGTTTTTGCAGTTCTGATATAAATTAGTGCTATAACTAGAAGAGATGATCAGTTCATATGCTGCTTGAACTGAGCTGCTACACATTAAGTTGCCACAAAACGGCATTTATTGTTTGAATTTCTTAAAAATTACAAAATTTGAAAGCTAAAACTATTTCATATCGAAAGTAACCTGCTCTGTCTTGTCTGTTGGTGCGTCTTTGCTTCGCAATGTATTTTTCACTGTGTGAGAACGTGTGGCGTGAGAGGGCCATGGCTTGCCGGATGTAGCAAAAAAAAAACTAAGAGGGGAGGGTCTTTGCAAAAGGTCAATTGCTATTTCAAATAATTTTGGACTCGGCCGGACTTGACTCTGCCCTTTTTGGACTCGGACTTGGACTTGATTGGTTAAGGACTTGGACTCGACTCGGACTCGACAAAGGTGGACTCGGACCCAACACTACAAATTTCCACGTTACCTACACAATTTCAAATTTGTAATTACTAAAATTAAATGATAACTTGGCCAACTTGCAAATTAGTTAAATTAAATATGTATTTAAGTAGTTAAATTATAATCAGTTGTTAAACAACAAAAAAAAATTACTAAATAAAAGTAGCATGTTCTTTTTTTTTTATTGATTTATGTCTGTCTGTATTTTTATATTGTTATATATAATTTCATGGTCATTAAGCAAAATATTTTGTGTATGTTTTGTGAGTAGCATAGTTCCCTTTTGTTTCCTGTTCACTCACCATTGACTCTATGGGGAAACCCGTTTCTCCAGCCAATCCTGAAGCCCTTATAGAATTATGCCATTTTGCCTATAACTGACCTATGGTGTTGGAGCCCAGCTGTGCAGAACACCATTTACTCAAAATTGTTCTCCTTCAAGGCTTCAGCCTTCAGTTGTCCTGATATTTAAGATTTATTTATTAGGATTTTGGCACATTTAACTGCTCATTTCAGTTGTGTTTATTCTCCTACCCTAGGCTGTATCTTTTCCAGATAGCAGCACATTGCTGTCAGTCCTGCTCACCAGCTCTTCATTATTCATTGTCCTCTCCATTCTCTTAAACCTGATTAGATTGACAACTGAGCCCCAGCAGGTGTAGGGCAGTTGTAGTCCAATTTCACCCAGGAAAAAGCAAGTCCTAAAGGCCATGACACACCAATCTATCGTAAAAGAACTAGTAGCTGCGAAAGCCGACTTTGCATCGGCTGCATATGGGCCAAAAAGCTGCGCTTGAACACACCAAAAAGACTGCAGGCGACTGACAAATAGCACGTGTTCTCTGCGCCTGCATGTAAAGAAATAACTGTCTATAGCAGAAGGTATCAATAGTCTATATTCATCATTCAAAAAGGAAAACCGAAACGAGTACTGCTGATATGTAAACAAAGTGGCGCTTGCTTACTATTTTAAATATAAATCATGCTGATCACTGTCTTCATTCCAGGCGGCTCATGTTATGAAAATATTTGCATGTTGGAATGATTAGGTAAGATGACGGCACAGTTTGCACAATACTTAGCTTGCTTTCATCACTTTCGCTTTTATTGACTCGTTTGCTAAACTGAACAGCCATTCAGAGTGATCTCTCTCACCAATGACCCTGATTTCGATTAAACATGCTGAATCTGCTCCTGACTTGAGCCAGACAAGAGCCGATGTGTGGAACACACTGCAAAACAAGCCTGACAGATGCTCACCGACGGCCGAATGTTAGTTTGGTGTGTCACAGCTCTAAGGGACATGAGAAGTTTCTCAAGAAAAGTCAAAGTGTTCTCCGTCCTCCTTAAGTTGTCAAAAGTAATTTTGACTAGATTTAACAATTTTGACTTTCCACAGCATTTTGCGAATTCCAGAAAACTACCAAACTTTTGGAGAACATAAAGAATAATGGAGAACGTCTAAAATAATAGCCAACAAATGTAAAATTGTTTAATTTTTATTGGTTTTACAAGGTAAATTAGCATAAGTGTAATTTTTTTCATGGCCATTTTCTTAGTGATGTTTTGCTCATAAAACAATGATTGATTGATTGATATGCTTTTTCAGTTTTTTCAATTTTTTTTTTCTTTGCTGGTAGTTGTTTTTTCTTTAGTTTAATTACCATTTTACAGGAATTTCTTTGGTTATAATATGCATAATGCACGATTTGCATATTTTATTAACTGAAATGCGTGAGGCCACCAATATAAAAAAAAAATCTATATATAAAAGGTGAGTGGTGACAATTTACAATAAGGTTTCATTATTTAACATGGACTAAGAATGAACAATACTTCTACAGCATTTAAATATGCACCCATGAATATGCAGATTAGCCCCGCCTCCACTCACACAAAATCAGTCAGAATACTTGATCCACTCGGTCATCTTTACTGTAGTAAACGCTGCACAATGGTGGAAATACTGGTTTAATTCAGCCATATATGTTTGAACCAGAAACTGATTCGGAAGTAGTGGAAGTACAAGGTCGTCTACAAGTCGATGTATCAGAATGGAAATGCATTTTATGTATAGCTCTCTACAACGTTGGACACACAATGTTAATATAATTAGCCTTTTGCTTGACTGCGTTATCAAACAGCTAATAATGTGTTGCTAATCTTACACAAACCATGTTCCTGTTCTTTATCTCAGAGTCAGACAGCTGCCTTCTAACAATCAGTATCCTTAGAAGTGCCAAGAACGTCAGTGGAGAACTGCATATAGTTCATCATAACATCGTAATATACATCATGCACCTGCTATATTGTTAAATCTACACGATTTTTCATATCAGCAGGAAAATATACCTGGATAACCTGGCTTCTTTTTTTTCTTTTTTTTTTAAATTTTATTTTTATAAACCTTTTTAGAACAAAGACAAACAATAGCAGTGAACAAAAATCAACAGGTTATCATGTAAACATATACTGTTCATATACGTGCCTATAGACAAACATACGTATACATGCATACATACACAAATACCCTCATGTCCATAGCCATACTTTCATGCAGCTTGATTATTCTCTTATGGCGGTTACATGTATGCATATAAGTATTCCTATTACACATTTATCTCCCTTCTCTCTGTTTTGATATATGTGTAGTCCATTTTCCCCAGTGTTTTTCAAAAGTCTCTTCTTGTAATGTCAACTTAAATGTCAGTCTTTCTGTTTTATAAATTTCTGTGACCATTTGTTACCACTGGGTTCTCGTTGGGGGAAGATGTTGGAGCCATAAACGAGTAATCGCTTTTTTTGCTGCTGCTACTAGTATCCTCAGTAAATATTTATTTGTATTATTAACTGAATCTGGTATATTACCAAGAAATAAAATATAACCCCAATTTCAATCTCTAAGATTTCCTGTATACTTGAATGTATTTCTGACCAGTACAGTTTCAAAACTGGGCAGGCCCAGAAAATATGTATATGATCAGCCACTTGTGTACCACACTGCCTCCAGCAGGAGCCTAGATTTGCTACTCCTTTTTGTTTGGCTTTTACTTTGGGCGTGATAAAGAAACATATAGTGTTTTTCCAACAAAATTCTCTTAAAGCTCTGGAATGACTAGTCACACACTGTGAATGCCACAAATTTAGCCATTCTTCTTCTTGTATAGAAATCTGCAATTCCTTTTCCCACTTTTCTTTAATATAATTAGTTGAGTGACCTTTAATATCTTGGATACAGGATATATACCAGATATGAATCATTTTTTACTGTCATTTGAATTATAAGCATTAATGAATATATTTATCAAAAGGGAGCAATCATTTATTGCTCTTCTAATTGTTGCATCGTAATAGTGTCTAACTTGTAAAAATCTGGCCGAATCTGGTCATTAAATTTTGAAAATCTTGAATTTCCCCCTTTGATATAATAGAGCAGTATGCAGTTATTCCCTTGTGAGCCCAGCTTTGAAACCTTTTATCCACTCGAGCAGGGAAGAATTGGGAATCAAAACCAATCCAACTTAATATTCTCGCCTAGTTTTCTAGTTTAAATTTCCTTATCAATTTGTACCATTGTTCTAAGCAACATTTTGTCCACCGAGTTATATTTCCACATATCTCTTTACATTATCACCTAGAAGTGATTGAATGGGAATTGAAGTTTGCAAGATATCCAGTTGTTTCCATTTAGCCGTATAGCTCGTATCACACCAACAAAATAAATTTCTCAGTTGGGCAGAAATACAGTAATCTTGCAGGCATGGTAGGGACCTTCCCCCTTTTTCTTTCGCTAATTGTAAAGTTTTAAATTTAATACATGGTTTTTTTTTACTATTCCAGATAAATCTAGAAATTACTCTGTCCCAGTCATGGTATTGTTTCTGGGGGATTTCAACTGGTAAAGCCTGAAATAAATATAATAAGCGAGGCACTATATTCATTTTAGCTGATTCTACTCTGTTGCTCATATCCAATGGAAGTAATGACCATCTATTCAGATCTGTTTGAATTGTCTTATTAATGGCAATATAATTACGCTCATATATCAAAGTAATGTCTCTTGGTATAGTAACCCCTAAATACGTAATGGCCTGAGAATCCCATTTAAAATTATATTTCTTATTCAGAGCCTGGGAAAGGGAAAAATTAAAGGTCATGATTTGTGTTTTGTTGGTATTCAGTGAATAACCAGAAAGTTTCCCAAATGCCTTTTCTGAGAGGACCATAACCTGGGTATGGTGTGCTCGGGGTTGCTCAAATAAACAAGAACGTCATCAGCATAAAGGCTTATCTTCTCTTCTTCATCTTTAATATTTATTCCCTTTATGCCCACATTTTCTCTAATTGATTGAGCCAGAGGTTCCATAAATAACGCAAATAAAGATGGGGGAAAGCGGGCACCCCTGACATGTTCCTCTCTTCAGTGTAATAGTCTGAGATAAATAACCATTTATTCTCAATATTGCAGTAGGGGCCGAATATAATGTTTTAATAGATTTAATAAATTCCTTGTTAAAACCAAACTTGTGTAGCACTTCGTATAAGTACAGCCAACTGACCGAGTCGAAGGCCTTCTCTGCGTCTAGGCTAATAAGGCACTGATTTTGTTTTGAGTTATGACTCATTATTTGAAGTGTGCATCTAATATTATCATGGGTTTGTCTATTTCGAATGAACCCTGTCTGATCTAAGTCTATTAGGTCAGGTAGAATTGTTTCTAATCTTTTTGCCAGGATTGAGGTATATAACTTATAATCTTAATATATATATATAAAAATTCGCTTTTCCATCTAATCCACTCTTTCCGTAGTTGACTGTAAAGATTTTGTGGCTTCGTTCAGCTTTCAATTGATTTCTTCTTTGAACACTGTCAAGTCGTCTCTGATGTCGTCCTTAATTTTCTGCCGAAAATTGGTCATGTCATCTTTAAGATCTGAACGTAGCGCAGTAATCTGAATGTTGATTGCCGATATACTTTCTTGGATCATCGTGTTAATTGAGAGTGAGGACATTCTGGCATCGCCATCTTGATCGTTGTCATTTTTCTGGCATCGCCGTTCACCATCTTCTTCACCTTTTCCATCTTTTTCAGGTCTCATAATCGACTTTCCCCTTACTTTCTTATGTTTGTCTCCCTCTGCCATCTTACACGTTAAGTTCTCTTACGCCACCATCCCCTGCACGGCTTAACTGGAAATCCTCAACCTGGCTTCTTTTGAGACCGCCCTGCTTCGCAGCACAGTAATGATATGCTTAAGCCTTCCTGCATGTTGACGTGATTGGTTACAGGGTAGTTTGTGTCAGAAACACCATAAATTTCAAACCACGTTTTTGAGACACTCTGTAGATCACTGCAGTTTTAAACAGAAAATTTGCCAATGGTTTGTCTTAAAGCATATTAAAAACACTATACAGACATATAAACAACATTAAAAACTTGATTTTCACAACAGGGGTGAATGTTAACAAAGGAGACCTTTTTTAAAGTGTTACCAAGGAAATGGAAAAATGTAACCTAAACACGTAGGATTGTAGTACTTCCCCTTAACCGTTGACTCTCAGAGTTTCAGGTCTTTCAGCTCCCTAAAGTATTAAAAAGACTCATTTATCCGAGGTTTGGTCTGCACCCTTTTTAGTGAGTCTCATTTGGAGTATTTTTAGAGTGAGGTGAATTACACAGTAATTTGTCATAATGTGCACTAGCGAGGATCATGCCAGCACTCACAGGTTTAAATTTAGCCTCGCCAGGTACATCAGCTGGCCATACAGATCGGCATCTCGGGCGAGAATTACATCATCATCACACATTCACAAACCTGAGAGGATGCTGGATGTGTTACTACACGTACGAATGGAATCTAGACAAGGATTATGAGGAGAGATGGGTGAAGAGAGTCGTGAACCATAGTGTTTATTGTGTTTCAGTGTAAAAGTTTATCTTGTTTTTTCTATTGGGTTTCTACTAGAGCTGGTAACTATGCAACAGGAGGACTTGGACTATTACATAACATAACGTCTCTGAACTCCTCTGAAGGGAGAAACAGGAAACTACTATAAGAGTGAACTAGAGTAAATCTTTAGAAACTAAACTGCCTGAAGAGTCCAGGCTTAACGGTTCCCTGAAAGCCCCATAATGCCTGATGACATTAAAAATTTTTTTTTTTTTTTTTTTTAGCTTTTATAGTTTCCAGCATTTTGAAGAGCAGTTGCTATGGTGACTGTGTGGATGTTGGCTGGTGGTTGAGTGTGAGATGTGAATGGGTCTCTTGTGGATGATGTAAGCTGACACCTGTTGGGCTTCTCCAGAAGAGGGCAGTGTAATACATGTAACAGACAAGCTGTTCTCACAAAACATGTTCAGTTATGTTTGGTTTGCATTGTTTCAAATTTTCTTTTAAATGAGTAACTTTGCCCAAATGACATCTGTTCTGTTAATGCCATTTGGTCCTCTAGCCAAACAAATAGCAAACAGCATCATTAAGTATGCGAGCTTGTTTTCCTTTCCCAGTGTGCTGATAACACAGCATTGGTTCTGTAGGGGTATGGCATTGGTCAGATGGCACACGGGGCAGCGGATGTGCTTAGTCAGGCGTGACGTTCGCTCTACCAGAAAAGGACAGGCACAAGAGATGACCGTTTACTCTCATTACCATTGTATCTGCTGTATGCAAGTTTTTTTTTTCTCTCTGTTGCTCGTAAACACAAAAACATGTTTACGGGTTATGAGTTTGATCTCTAGCAGCAATTATGTAATGCACAAAGCTGGTGATAGAAGGTACGAGAGACTTCACGCTATGCCATTTTTCCCCCACAATAACCATCTCGTGTGCCTTGTTGCTGTAATTTGTGCCCTTACTATTTTTATTTATCAAAACATTTTACTTCCTTTCAGGGCTGTGTGATTTGATCCATTACGATTTTGACATCCAACAATTATAAAAACAAAGTAGTCGAGATAAAACTATTTCAGAATGATGTTATATACCCCTTTCCTCTTTCATCCCTCCCTTAAAGCTCAGACTCACTCCTCATCAGGTTCTGGCATGATGATTTAAATTTATATTATTTATTTGAATTTGTATACATGTATTTATTTCTTATATATTAATTATTTATTATTTTCCAAGCTTTATAATGGCAGTGAATGGCGCTTACGATTTTGAAGCCCAAAAAAGTGCATCCATCTGTCATAAATGTAATCCATACGGCTCCAGGGGGTTATTAAAGGCCTTCTGAAGCTAAGAGATGGGTTTTTGTAAGAAAAATGTCCATATTTAAAACGTTATAAACTAAAATAGCTAGCTTCCGGCAGACAACCGTATGCATACTGTGCAAATCAGCTTGCGGCACAAGAGTAACCCGTGACGAGATGTATGACGCAGGATGTAGGAGTTTCATAAGCTTAGTCGCCTCTTGCGGATCAAACAAATAGAGCTGTGCAACAAACTCAAGCTCCTCTTCTGTTATATCAAAATCCTCTGACATTTCTCTTTAAAATTTCTCATTTTAGACTTCTAATTTGTGACCGGTGTTTTGTTTTGCTCTATCCTCTCCACTTCCGCGTTTGTGCGTCATGCGTTGTGTCAGAGGTTACTCTTCCACCATTACTTGATTTGCCTAGGTTTTCTGCTGGAAACTAGGTATTTTAGTTATTAAAGTTATAAATATGGATATTTTTCTTACAAAAACACATCGCTTCAGAAGGCCTTTATTAACCCCCTAGAGCTGTATAGATTACTTTTATGATGGATGGGTGCACTTTTTTTGGACTTCATGATCACCATTCACTACCATTATAAAACTTGTAAGGATTTTTTTTAAAGGGTTAGTTCACCCAAAAATGAAATTTCTGTCATTAATTACTCACCGTCATGTTCCGTAAGACCTTTGTTCATCTTCGGAACACAAATTAAGATATTTTTGATAAAATCTGATGGCTCAGTAAAGCCTCCATTGACAGCAAGATAATTAACACTTTCAAGGTCCAGAAAGCTACTAAAGACATATTTAAAACAGTTCATGTGACTACAGTGGTTCAACCTTAATGTTATGAAGTGACAAGAATACTTTTTGTGCACCAAAAAACAAAATAACGACTTTATTCAACAATATCTAGTGATGAGCGATTTTTCAAAACACTGCTTCATGAAGCTTTGAAGCTTTACGAATCTTTTGTTTCGAATCAGTGGTTCAGAATGTGTATCAAACTGCCAGTCATGCCCCCCAGTGGTGAACCATTGAAATTTCGAAACACTTATGATGTAAGGAAGCCTCGTTTACTGAAATCACATGACTTTGGCAGTTTGATACACTCTTCGAACCACTGATTTGAAACTAGATTCGTAAAGCTTCGAAGTGAAATCAGTGTTTTGAAATCGCCCATAACTAGATATTGTTGAATAAAGTCGTTATTTGTTTTTTTTGGTGCGCAAAAAGTATTCTCGTCGCTTCATAACATTAAGGTTGAACCACTGTAGTCACATGATCTGTTTTAAATATGTCTTTAGTAGCTTTCTGGACCTTGAAAGTGTTAATTATCTTGCTGGCAGATTTCATCAAAAATATCTTAATTTGTGTTCTGAAGATGAACGAAGGTCTTACGGGGGGGTAAACTAACCCTTTAAATACATCTATGATTGTGTTTTTCTGAAAGAAGATAGTCATATACACCTAGGATGGCTTGAGGGTGAGTAAATATTTTTGGGTGAACTATCCCTTTAAGATTTTTTTTTTTTTTGCCATAATTGACCAGCCCTACTTCCTTTAGAAGATATAGTCCCTGAAAGAGTAATTAAACTACAGTTAATAGCTGTACATGAAGTGACAAGGTATTTCAGTACTGTGTATTTTAGCATGATATTTGCATGACTGATTTTTGGCCAGTGAGTATCAGAATATCTATTTTATAATGATGTTTAGGCCTATGCAGGTCAGAGCATAGCATTTGTCTTGGTTCGTGATACCTACAGTAATGCATTAACTAATGTTAACAAAATGTAACCTTTTTGTGTTGCCAAGTATGCTTGCCGCAATAGACATTTTGTGAGGAGGCCTGTAGTGTGGCGATGCATGCTGCCCTCTGTAGGTCATAAGGAGTATTGCGTTCTCTTTTAAGATCATGTCTAGTAGTTGTCAGACAGTGAAGAGGCAGAGCTGACATTTTAATGTCTGAGATCAAAACTCTCTGGCTCTCTCATCTCTGTATGACAGGGTGTCAGATTTGGAGCATCCTCAACTGCTGCTGTGGCAGGATACACCTGTTGCTTGATGTGGCTGCTGTCAAAACACGCGCTTGCATACAGTTACACTGATCGGGGTGTGTTCCAGCACTGGGGTGTACACGCGTGGGCCGCTGCACGGGGGGCTTTCTTTACACTTTGTGAGCGGAGGGAAATCCTTGTTCTCCCCACTCATCCATCAGAACCTCAGGTGCATCCTGGGACAAGGTTACACCAAGTGAAATGTCAAGGGTTAACCCATTTTTTTTTTTTTTTTGGGTTATGTTCATAGACATATAAACATTAGATATGGTTAAAGATCAGGATCACTTAGATTCTTGCTCATTATGCAGGTTTTATTCATCATATGCTTGTGATCCTCATGACCTTTTGTAGCAATTCACAGGCTTTTTGTTGTGGTTTTTATTGTTCAAACGGGGTTGGAGTGATTTGGAAACTTGCATCACAGAAACAAAAGTAACAGGAACAAAAGGAATTATGATATTTACTTACTGTGGTTTGTTTCATTGTTATAAATGTCTGTTTCCGTCAGAGGTCATGGTAATTACAGTGCATTCAGATAATATTCAGAAAGTATTCAGACCTCGTCATTATTTCAGTTTTTTTGTTTTTTGTTTTTTTTGTTTTTTTTTGTTTCAGAATTATGCTAAAATTCTTTAGGGCACGACACCCCAGGTGAATAGGGTAAAAAAATGAAAACTAATAGATATCACCATACTTCCCCAGTTGATTGATTGCAAACATTTTTGTATTACAAATGTTCTGAAATGTTGTTTAAATATGCAAATAAGGTGCAATCTAATTAAATATGCACTAATTTGCATACACTTCTTGAATAAAAATCTGAACATTGGATAAAGTCAGGTTCAGAATTTTTGTTTGTTTGTTTTTTTTGTTTGCCATATTAAAATCAAAGGTTTTTACATAGGGGATTTTGGATTTCTATTTTCATCACTCCATAAATCAGGGGGAAAAATTACAAAATCGGGCAAATTAAATATGAACAAACCCCTCTGTAAAAACCTTGAGAATATAGATAGGAATAAAACTGTAAAGTTTGGTGTAAGTAAGTTCTGCTGAAGTGGAGATTTCTGACTGCATTTTAAAGAAAACGTCCTTTAAAGATATGTACTGTAATTGAAATCTACAGGCGCAAATAGATAAAGTGCTATGAAAGTGTATTTTGGATGTTTTCTTTCCACTAATCTGAAAAAAAAAAAAAAAAAAACACTTTATGAAAAGCCAAAAAGCCCAAAATCTGAAAATTGACAGATGCATGAAAAAACTGTGTTTTTGCCTGTATTGTCTCCCCTTAAATGATTCGGTCAGACTTCGTATTAGGTTTATTTTAACTACTATGTACATCAAAAAAATTGTTAAGTACGATGTACTTATTGTGTTCATGTTATATTGCAAAACACTTTGCTGTTATTAAGGTGGGCTACGGGTGAGGTTAGGGACTGGTTTTGTGGTTAGTTAGGTCTGAGGGTGGGTTAAGGGGTAAGGAAAAGGTCAACAGTGCATTCATAGATGTAAATACCGAAAGTAATTACAGGTGTAATTACATGCAGGTATTTTAAAATGTAAGTACAATGTAAAAACATGTATGTACACAAAGTGTAACTGGCGATTTTCAACCAACTTTGCAATGTCAGTAGTGTATGTAAATGAACAGTGTTTACTCATTCTCCATGTTTCTTGGACCGAGAAATTCATGTTCATTTCTTAGCAAAAGTCTTGACAGCTCCAGGGCTTTCGTGAAAGCTACAGATTATACTTCCGCATTTTTGTATCCGGCCCATGGACAGTCGGATCAACAGAGGGTTATTAACAGAACAGTTATTGTACAGGTAGGTTTATCACTGAAAATCATAATTTGTCCACTATTTAAACGGCATTATGGTAAAAATGGAACACTATGGCAACAGCTTTCTTACCTGTATGCGATGGCATTTTGCCTCGGCGGATTGGGTGGAACTGACAGAACGGCAGTTTCTTTCAGTTTTTCCGTTCCATTTGGCCTAAAACACTGTGTTTGTGGTCATCCATTTTGAAATGTTGAACAGCAGACTGGTGGGAGTGGCCCTGGATGGCAACATGCCCAGTGCATTAATATGGGTGTTGAAGTTTGGCAAAAGTGAAGACAACAACCTTTTTTCTTTTTCCCTAGGTAGGTAGCACCAATTTTAAAAAAGAAAAAAAGCCTTTCTACTGTATAGAAAAGCCTATTTTGCTAGCGGTGAAGTATCCTTTTGAAATGCATTGTATCATATTGTTTATTTAAATGTTAGTTTATAGTACTTAAAGACACTTAATGTAAAGTGCGACCAATTATTTTTTCACATCAATCTACACTCCATACGGCATAATGACAAAGTAAAAGATAACTTTGTCGGATAACTTTGCAAAAAAAAAAAAAGTAGAAAGCACAAATATTCAGACCCTTTGCTATGACATTTAAAATTTAACTCTGGTGTTTCCCATTTCTCTGGATCATCTTTGAGCATCAAGTGCCTTTGCACAGTTTTAGTGCAAATAAAAAATGCACTTGTGCTGTTCTTATCTCAGAGTAGCTGAATTGTTGCATGACGCTAATGATTTAAGATGACCTATTTCACAAACCATTTGTCTTGCATAGTTGTTGAATTTCACGGTACACAGTCTGATGTAATCTAGGTCAAGTTAACCTTCCATGTAGTTTGACTTTTATAGCATCGAACAGTAAATATGTGAATGACAGTGGAATTTGTCCATGTTATGACACTATCTAAATGTGCCTATATAGGTTTATTGAATTTGACGTCCATTTTCTATCCCTCATCAGATCAAATCCTTTATCAAACTCTGGTTCAAACTCAGTGGTACTAAAAGTAAAAAGGGCATGAGACTGGCATACTGACCCATGTAGCACCGCTAGGCTCCAGCCTCCGGTCTCCAGTGTGCTCTGACTGATGTGAACGGATGAATTGAGACAGAGAGGAAATCATCAAGCAAGGAATAATGGGTCACTGTCAGGACCACTGGACAGCTTACTATTAAATTAGAAAGAGGGAGTGGAGATGACAGAGAGTGTGAAGGGTGTAATCTCATTCACAGCTCTCACAGAATGATGCTGCTCTTACAATTCAACAATGAAGTCATCCTGGATTCACTCCCAGTCATCTGCTTTGGAGAAACATCCACAACCATGTCTGCCACTGCTGAGGTTTTAATTGCTCTTACGCCACATTATTCTCATTCACAGTACGTTTGCAAAGTGTTTGTTTGGTAGTAACATGATGTAAACTAAATCATTTTCTCTTGAGGCACTTATAATCAAGTAAAGTAGATATCTGTATGTTCCGTTTCATTTCTGCTTAATTTCTAATTAATTTCCTAGTTTATGTCTGAAATAAATTGTACTTATTAATTTTAGACAGACTAAGTTGAATGGCAATATGCCAATCAAGAGACAGCTGTACTGTTATTTGAAGGAACATTTTATTGCTCAACAGTCTATTGTTTTCAACAGTCTTTTTCTATTTCAGATTAACTGATAAACTACACATAAAAACTGATCAGTCACTTCCTGTTTGGAAATTTCTTGTTGCAGCTTTTTCTGGCCAAGACGAGTCTAATTCATCAAGACTTGGAATGCAGTTTTTGAAGGATGCCCTTGTGAAAAAGAAATGCACTTCAGCATCGTTTTAAAGCATATGAATGTAAATAGTACTGAATGTAATGTTTTCAGACATTTAATTGCAAGTTAATTGTAATTTAAATGAAAATGTATTATAGTTTAAATTTCTATTAAATGCAGTTAGCTGAACTTAAATGGATCAAAATAGCACTCTAAAGAGCATGTTTATATGTAAATTCATAATTATTTCTATGCTCTTTTGAAATGTGGTTAAGGTGTGCTGCCGAATGTACTGACAAGCATTCATGGTAAACTAAAATATGCTTTAATTTTTATTTTTTTTATTTAACCAGGAAATAATGAGGCTATGCAGAGTTGTAGACAGTCACCGAGTGCCACAAAAAAAAACAGCAGCCACCTTTTACAGTTCCTCCTGAGCCAAAACAACGAGCTTATGCTGCATTCGCGCTATATCATAACAGTAATTACGAGATGACAACCCGTGGCATTCTTCCCGGAGCTGTTCACGTTCTCTGAATTATCGGACACTATCAACGCTGAAGTGAATCTGCAGCAGTCAGGTGGCACAAGTCCGAGCTCTTTAAGTTTTTTAAGTTTATTATTATTCTAATGTTGTGTGCTTTGAGACATGAGGTAATTTAACGCCATTTCGTGACACTTTGCAGACTCTGCTCTGGTTGGTTCATGTGTTTTGGAGGAGGCGTGGCTTTGGAGATGCTCTGAAAGGAGGGTGGGAATTTATGCTTTCAAAGCTAGCTTGCTATTGCTAGTCTCTCAGAAACTGCCTAACCTACCTTATACTTATTTTTTTCTCCTATGTGTGTGGGGAACTTCAGCATTGTGGGACGTGATATTGTGCCTAAAAATGTCATTGTAACTAGGGCTGCTCGATTATAGCAAAAATCATAATCGCGATTATTTTGGTCAATGTTGAAATTGCGATTATTTAACACGATTATTGGTGGGTGAAATGATAAGTCTTATTTCATGATATGAGTAGTTTTAAATGTCAGTGAAATTTCACAATTATCGAAACTTCAGCAAAAGCTAATACTAGGTTAATTAATGTAAGTAAAAAGTCCTCTAAACAGTTACATACTATTACAAGTAAAGAGTCAGCAATAAAATAAGAACAAGGAAACTAATTACAAACAAAACCAACAGAACAAAAATACAAATTAAATAAACAGTGCTTTAGGTTTTTCAGGAAGATAAACTAACAGTGGTATTCATAAGGTATTCATAATAGCCTACAACAGAAATTGAATAAAGTAATCAAATGTAAAATAACACTGCTGTATACATTAAATATAGACTAATCTTTATTTAAAACTACAAAAGTTACTCATTCAAGAGCAGTGAGCGATTTTTATCTTTTGTCTTTTCTTGTTTGGTTAACATTAATGACTGCAGCAGATTTAAAAGGCTGCTGTCACTTTAAGAGCTGCACGGATCCAATACACTGTTACACACGTTTTAAACACGCTTTCTCAAATGTTTGCATTCACTTCAGACATAACCAACTGTGTTTACGAGGATACTTAACAAAATGGCATTTCGACTTATTTGTGTGTAGGCAATTTGACGGTTTAGGCCGAAGCCCACAGTATACTTTGCTTATGTGCATTTTATGCTTGAAAACTTCATACCTGTAGGAAAGTGTCATCTTAATTGCACTTGAAAATTGCAATTGGAAACACCACCTCCTCATTGCTCAGCACAGTTCCCCAGCACTGCAGCCAGGCTGCGCTCTCCGGACAGGAAAACCAGAGGAGGTTAAGCTCAGGATTAACCAACTCTGCACTGTGGAAGACAACCACATTTGGAGACATTTGTGCATATATGTAGCTGACCATTCTTGTCACTATGGCAACAGCAGCTTGGTTGTTACCACGTGTTTCATTCACTTGCCGACTTTTGGACTGATTTATCCACCTTTATTAATTACATTTCCCAATAATCTCCCTTATCAACTTGCACACTCACACACTGAAACAGAAGCTGAGATTTACACAGCCCACCCCCTCCACCTGACCCTGTAAATCCTATTAGAGCAGCTTGAGTGCCCTCCATATCTACCACTCATCGCTCTCCAGGCATTTATACGTCTGCTTTGCTTTGGATCCCTCTCTTATCCTCTCATTTTAACATCAGCTTCTATTGAGTAGGAAAAGACCTTTTATTTGTTATTGGTGGGTGTTTGAAGCAACGGACTGCCCTGTTGTCTTCTTCCCATCCCTTTCTCTTAATCGCGACTGTCCCCTCCCTTACCTCCTGCCACCGCCCCTCTCTCTGAGGAGAGTGAGAAGAGGAAACAGGAGAAAGCGTCTGTTTTGTAATCGCTGGATGAAACATGACGGCAGAGCTGGACATCAACCAGGTTTCCTGTGCTATGACTGCCGTGGTGAGTGTTAACAGAAATAGTGTGCTTTGTCTCGGAGTAGCCTGTTGCTTTCTCTCTGAAGCACCAGTGGGAACTTTGCAGACATGAACTGTTCAAGCTCTTACGTCTGTGCATGAGTTTGAGTCGTGTCTGTCGTAGGTAGTGTGGGTGAACGATGGGCGTTATCTGCCTTTTGTCTGACGGTTGTTTACGTGTGGTGTGTGTGCTTTCATGTGTCTGTAGCGTCAAAGGGAGGCCTTTGAGTGTGTGTGTATGTGAGGTTGATGACAGTGAAGCGTGCTGTATGATGCTGTAGTGTTCTTATATTTTAAAAAGGGGAGCATTGTGCTAGCAATGGGTTTAATTGTCAGGGAATGCATGAACTGATACAAATGTATAGATGAATGTAATGTAAGTTGCTTTGGATAAAAGCATCTGCCAAAAACAAAAATGTAAAGAAATATGTATGATGTGAAGAGTATAACATAATTAATAATATTTAATTGTTTTACTCAACACATGTTCCGGGTTTTATTGTGCACGTATACATGAAATTCATGTCACAATTTTTCTTTAAAATAATAATTGTAATTTGTTCTACCTTTTTTTTTTTAAAGCAACTTTTTGGCTGGCGTCACTAATCTCTCTTCGTCTTCCAACCACCTGATTTTAAATCATTACTGATGATTAATAATGTGCTGCTTATTACCTGCATACTGTCACTTGAGATGCAGCATGGATAATCAAATAATGACACCAACTTTAATCAAATTTTGATCATTTTATTGGCAAGCTGAAAGGAATAAAATTAAACTATGCATGCTTCTCCACTATCAATGTAATGTGGTTTCCATCAGCATAACGCATGATGCTGAACTAAGTTTGTCTGTTATCTTTCCTTTTTTTTTTTTTTTTTGTCAGTAGTTTTATAATATTTTTTATAAAATGTCTATATTTTTATGAACCAACATTTTAAGAAAACTGAAATCAGAAATTACGAAATCCAAGACATCTTGGCCATGTAGGTAGTAGCATTGAGATTGTCAGTTTGCCCATTTAGATCACATTCTTACTGTTTGACATTTGAACAGACGCAAACAATCAGTGTCTTGTAGAAGCTATGTACAGGTGTACTAACCTCCCTAACTTAAAGGGTTAGTTCACCTAAAAATGAAAATTCTGTCATTAATTGCCCACCTTCATGTCGTTCCAAACCCGTAAGACCTTCGTTCATCTTCAGAACACAAATTAAGATATTTTCTATGAAATCCGATAGCTGTCTGACTCGACTGACTAGACAGCAATATAACCACCACTTTCAAGGTCCAGAAAGGTACTAAAGACATTGTTAAAATAGTCCACATGACTGCAGTGGTTCAACCTTAATGTTATGAAGCGACGAGAATACTGTATGTGCAAAAACAAGACAAAAATAATGACTTTATTCAACAACATCTTCTCTTCGGTGTCATTCTTCTACACTTTTTACGTCCAGCGCTTTAAGGTTCTACATCAGAACGCCGGCTCAGTATTGTCTGTTCACCTGAGCAGCATGACGCATGCGTGTAATGCTGATGCAGGAGATGGCCAAGAATGAGTCGGCGTTCTGACGTAGAACCTGGAATCGCTGAACATGGATAAACAGTGCTTTTCAACTCTTTTAATAACTGCTTTTCAATTCACATTTATTTGTATAGCGCTTTTCACAATACTTATCATTTCAAAGCAGCTTTACAGAAAATGCATGAGTTGGCATCATCTGAAGTCCTTGCACGGGTTGGTATCATCTCTTCACAGGTGTTGGATCATCTGAAATCTTTATAAGAGGTTGGATCCAAACTGGAGCTGATGTAAAGAAACAAAAACTGAGGTAGAAACAAAAGCAAATGAAAAATAATTAGCATAGCTGTTGTTCCTAACATTTCAAGCAAAAGATAATCATGTGCATTTCATCTGGTATAACTGGAGTATAAGGTTATGTATTATGTATTATGTGAATGCTTGGCTAAAGAGATGTCTTTAATCTAGATTTAAACTGGGAGAGTGTGCCTGAGCCCCGAACATTGTCAGGAAGGCTATACCAGAGTTTAGTAGTCAAATGTAAAACCGCTTTCTTTTAGTGGACTTGGATATCCTAGGTACTACCAAAAGTTTTGTGACCTTAAAGAGTGTGATGGATTGTAGCATGAGCTCTGCCATGTGTTAAGAGCTCTAGCAGCTGCATTTTGGGCTTATTGTAACTTGTTTATTGAGGATGCAGGACAGCATGTATATTGAAAATAGCAGAGGGCCTAACACAGACCCTTGCGACACTCCATAATTTACTGCCATTAACTTGGATAATTCCCCATTTAAAGGTAGGGTAGGCAGTTTCGCAGAGAGTGAACATTTTCTAGTCCTAAGACTTCCACAGAAGATATGCATTTTTTTTTTTTTAATTATTATTATAATTTATTTTTTTTATATATTAATATTAAGACCACTTCTGTTATTGATTGCTATCAGGATGTAAAGAGAATTTTAACCAGAATAACAAAGTGTTTAAATAAACAAAATGGTAACGGTCTGATCTAAATTACCTTAATGCCTGTCCCTGAATACCAGTCGATCTAAGAGTATGTCATGATCTATAGTGTCTCTGCTGTTTACAGACCAACAAGAGACAGGTACTTGTTTGGATGAGATTTGGACTTTTTCTACAACTGATACGACACTGACAGCCGCCCAAGCTCTTTATCATGTTCACCTTGTTCTCTTTCTTACATCTTATCAGAGCGTTGCTGTCTCTGACAGCTCCCTGACGCATTACTGAGCTGCCCTCAGGCACAACCACATCTACACTCCTGAGAGGAAAAAGAAAAAAAATGGGCCAAGCCAAAAATGGCGAAATATTTAATGGTCTTTTAATGGTCTTAACCATTTTAATTACAAATCACTGGTCAGGAAATTAGCAAGAATTGCACAAATACTGTAGCAGTATACCCTAGTGTAAAACTATTCAGCGTAACACTAAATACATGTATAAAAACTAGTAGATGTGCAGCACGTCAAATAGAAACTTGGTGTCCACCAAGTGATGGCACATTGCAATGGCCGTTTCCATTGTACATAGCTTTGATAACTAAGGGGAGTGATCACGTTTTGTCATGTCACAGCGTGCTGCTCACGTCCAGGGTAGAAATGGTGCCACTGTAGAAACACCTGTTTCTGAAGACTGTTTGAATGGTACATCAAGAGATCAGACAAACAATCACCTAACATGAGATGTCATGGAGAGCAATATGTGTATGTGCACACTCAAACATAACCGCCTTGTCTATTTTTAAATCTGCTGCCTTCAGTGGGTGCGCTGTGGTTTGCTTCAGGTGTCAGCTGCTAGCATGATTTCTAGATCTTCTGTTTAAGACATCACTATCAAAGACATTACCTGTGTCTGTTAACATCAACTATGAGAGAATTGATTTAGCTTTCTCTTCTTGCCGCCTTGTATTAACGAACACGCCTGCATATAGTGACCTTTAGTGACCTTAACTGAGGTCGTGTGTGTTTCTGTGTAAGTGTGTGTGAAGTCTGAAGGTTTGCATCAAAACAATGTCAGTCTCCTCTGGTGTGGTTCAGAACTGCTTTTGGTGAGCTGCAGGCAGATATATCCAGAATAATGAAACGCCATGCTGTGTATGGAATGAGATTAGAGCCTGACCTGCTGCTCTTATGTTCTTGGGAGTCCTTGAATTGTGCTGTTAGCCCCTCTCCTCATTCTTGTGGTTCAGACCTCATCCTGTTTGTGTGATCTTGTAGCTGACGTGTCCATTTTGTCCGAGGCGGAAGTTTTTTTTACTTTGACATACAATGCTGTGGTGGTTGTGGTGATGTGCAACAACAAACAACAACAACGGTGTGCCAAAACCTACACCACAGTTAACACAAGAGGGTGACTGAATCTGACGTTGACCTTCATTTGTTTGGAAACAGGCTAAAAAAAACATTGATACTTGGTGTTCGGCCATACACTGATTACATTACTTTGCCACTGCAGCACCATTCACCACTGTCATTTTACATTTTATAGAAAGAAAAACCATTTAGTTAAGTTAGACAACTGACACTACAGTTATAAACTGTAAGAGATGCAGAGATGCAGTCAGATTTCTCTTATTACGTGATGAGAGTAAGGAGAGATGACTGACAAGACAATGGCGGAGGATTTGGTGCGTAATGGACAAATATCAAGTCAAATGTGCGGTCAGTACCGCCACTCCCAACGCACAAGTATTTTTTTATTGCAGATTTGAAAGTGAAAAGCGAGCACGCATTCAAAAGCAATTTTAATACCTCTCCCCCCGGCTCCTCCTACAGCTCCATGCTGAAACGGTTGACACTTTTGTGCTTTTATTGGTAATTCACATGTCATCATCTGATTGGTTGCAGGAGCACGACATTGAGACTCCACGTGGAGTCCTTCACGTGACTTTGAGAGGGACCCCTAAAGGCAACCGGCCGGTCATTCTCACCTATCATGACATCGGACTCAACCGTAAGTTGTCCCATATATTCAAAGTTTGGTCTTTCGGTCTCAGAATGTGCCATTAGAGCTCACCTACTTGAAGAGGACAAGAATGGATGGTCTAGATCAGTGTTTCTCAGCCCTGTTCCTGGAGGTACACCAACCCTGCATCTGAATATGCCTACTTCACTTTTATATAGTAGGTAAAAAAAAAAACGATTGTGAAATTAGTAGGTTCAAATTCGTAGTAATCATTAAAAAACAGTAGGAAAAAGTACCCGGATGTCCTACTGCTACCATCAGAATTCTGAAGTGCACATACGATGAACATTTTCCTATCCCACAAGTCTACGAGAGAGGAGTTGTGAATGATCATAAAGTGACGCAACTGACATTGTGTATAGTACATGATGAAGGCTGTATATTTGAATTTTACACTCTATAGAACATGCTTTTTTTATTAGTTGCATAGTTCATTCCTCATCAAATATAGTGTACCTACTCGGTGTGCGATTTCAGTCGCACCTCAACACTACACTTTTTTTTTTTTTTTTTTTTTTTTTGGAGTGTATATACAACTAATTGCAAACTGACAGCCAGAAAACTGATTTACAGGGAACTGACAATGGTAATTAATTGGGTCTAGTAAAACAGTTGTTTTGGAAATGTTTTGTTGAACCCCAGGGATCTTTTTTGTCTGATTTATTGATTTATGAAAAACTTGTTTGAGAAGTGTCTGTGATAAACAAGTGCTTTGTTGTTCTCTTGCAACACAGATAAGTCATGTTTCAACACACTCTTTAACTTCGAGGACATGCAGGAGATCACCCAGCACTTTGCTGTGGTCCATGTTGATGCTCCAGGCCAGCAAGAATCTGCACCTCCTTTCCCCACCGGGTAAGACAAACTACCAAAAATACAACCGGCTCAAAGCCATATATCAAATCCTAACTTCACAAAACTGGTCTGTGCAAACTTTTTGCCCCCTAAAGTTTCAAACAATAAATACAGTTTTGACGCTGTTATTGTGGTGCGACATATCAAGTGAAGCTGCAGCTAGCATGCGTGAACTATCATCTTTTCTGCTTTACTACTAGTTACAGCACGAAATAAACATGAATGAACATCAGAAGGTATGCTGAAAGATACAGTACAGCGTACCAAAATCAGTGTCATGTGTCATGTAATCACTGAACCACGTGGTTTCACAACCACGGAAAGACGTCAATAAAACAGCTTGTAAACAATGTCACGTAATGTTATGTTTACCTCATTTTCCATAAGCTTGATAGACAGCTAGAAGAGGAGCATTTTGCTAATTATATGTACTATTTTACATATTCCTTATATATATTTTTACTTCAGCATTTAATGTATGCTTGAATAAATCCGTCAATGACCATTATGACAGCCTCCATTTTGTAATCGAGGCTGTTTACAATTATGTAAATATTAAGTCAGTATTAAAACTTGATTATTGTAACATGGACTTAAACTGGGTGTTCTCGTCTCTGTGTAATGAAACGCATCAAGGGAGACAATTTTCATTAGATTTTGCATCTTTGCCTCAGACAGACGACTTCTCCTGGCAGTTTTAATTTTGTTCTGGAGGCTGAATCAGCGCTCTGCTGACACACTGGAGTGCATTTACCACGAGCTGGATGGGGTGGGACTTAAAGTTACAAGTTACAATAGATCACCCTCAGTGTAATCTGTCAAAATGATGAACGGCCTTCAGATTTTTCCATTGCTGCTAAAAAAAAAAAATCACTCAATCATTTTCAGTTAACGAGACCTTCGGTGTAACCACACCTGTACTGCTGACAGTGTTTTCCCATTCACTTGAAAATAATTAAAGCTGGACTAATTTGTCATCTTCTTTCCTTCAGGTACCAGTACCCCACCATGGATGAGCTTGCTGAGATGTTGCCATCAGTTCTGACCCAGCTAAAGTGAGTCCGAACCTCACGTCATAACATGATACCTAATCCAGTACAATTAGATAAAAATAAATCCCATATGTTCACAAAACCCTGATGGGCATTCCTTCTATTAAAGTCTCAAATAGCTTATGTGTGTTTTTAGTAATATATGCCATATAATGAATGATTTAAATGCTTTAATTAACAGAATCAACAGTGTGATTGGTATCGGTGTGGGCGCAGGAGCTTACATCCTCACTAGGCTGGCTGTAAGTAAAATATCTTCCATTTTATTTTGTTATAATGACCAATTATAGTGTGACCAAATATGTTGTAATAACTAACTGTTAGTTGGAGTAGCTTATAGTGGTAATAAAACATTAGATGTTTAATTGAGCAGCTGAATAAAATTGAGTTCATGAGAGGTGAAGTTTATTGAAGTATGTCTGCAGTAAAATCTGTCTTCAGGCTTTAATAAGAGACTCATAATTTACACATACTTTCACACTTTCACTCTTTGTATACAAAGCCCTCATTCTCCATCTATGAACAAACATACACGCTTGAGATAGATACCCTCATAAACCTATTCATTATGACGTCATACACATTCAAACACAGACTCACTCTCATGTTTCCTGCTGGTTATTATCAAGGTTACTTGATAATACTCCACTTACTCCACTACTTCAGTCCAGCATATCACACCCTCACTCTTCTAACAGCTTGCAGTGCATGTTTTCGTATTTCTTGCTCATCGAGCCCTGTGAAATCAGACGGCCAAACACACACCTACACAGTTCTGCAGACCAACTGCAGTACTGTAAACTATTTAAAATCATTTGAATTACACCTTGGTTGTCACATGCTTGTCCGTAGACATCTAAGTGCACTGCTTTTCTCTGCATGTCTTTCTAGCTTCAATGCACAGCCTTATGCAGAGAAAAAACCTAAGAGGTGTGAAACCTGAATCTTTTTTCCATCACGATCACGATCACAAGACATTTTGTTCAGCTGAAGTTCTTTGTTAAAACCAAGTGTGAGCCCTTGCAGTAAGTCAGCGCTGTGGACACTGACATACTGAGAACTTGGCTAAGGTGTTGATGTCTATAACTAACTGGTTAGGTCACATCAATAAAAGGTTTTGCTTGGTCACTGCTGAGGTTAAAGCTGCATGGCTTTACTTTGTTGCATTCTCAAGCCCCTCTTACTTCTGTAATGTGGCGTATTTTAGGGTGAAACTGAATATTCAACAAGACAATGTAGGCGTGAACATCATTCCATCCACTTTTTAGTCTATGTTGTGCTGGCTGAGTTCACCCCTGAGAGCATCTCTATGTATCCCAGTTACTTGAATCCCAGTCCTATAATATTTATTAAATTACTTTTAAGGCAAATGTTGCTTTTCCACTGCGTGGTACGACTCTGTACGGCTCACTTTTGGGGAGTCTTCTACTGTGTACAGTACCTAGTACCTGGTACTTTTTAGTACCACCTCAGTTGAGGTTCCAAGTGAGCCGTACCCATACTAAAATGTGACGTGTGTACACTGCTGATCACTGATTGGGACACAAGACCCCAAACCTGCTAGATTTAAATAGTCAACAACAGCCATTTGTTTGCATGACTTTTTTAAATGACTTGCTTTAAACAACCGTTGCACACAACTTGAAAAAAGACATGGCTGCATCGTGGTCAGAAGGCGAGGTGGAGGTGGGATAAGTCTCACTGCTTGGTATAGAGGAGTCATACCAAGCAGTGGAAAAGCACCTTAAATGTACATTTCACTTTAAACAGCTACTTGGCTATTAACATTTACTGTAACATTATCCAGTAAACAGCACAATTAGTAATGTTCACCAAAATGAAAACATGTTGCAGATGTGGAAGTGTTTATACTCCTTTTAAAGATGATTTTTGAAGGCAAATCTTTTTTACTCTTTAGAATAATGTGTGCTAATGGACAATTTTTGGTTTTTTTCCCCCCAAGTAAATGGGATCAATTTTGATTTCATGTTGACTATTGACATCTTTTTAAATCAACAAGTTTCTTGTGATATAATTTTTGTGCTCCCAGGTCAATAGCAATGTGTTTGAGTTAGATTATTCAATGACCCAGACAAGTCTAGAATTCAAGAATCTGTCTCATTAGTCTGTTCAGTTGGCTTCATGTCATGCACCTAATCCTCTCAGTCAGTAAGTGCTCTGTTAAAGTCAGTATTAGCCGGACTGATGGACTGATCCATGTGATGTTATTCTCTAGCTGAATGAGCCTGCTCTGGTGGAGGGATTGGTTCTTATCAATGTGGACCCCTGTGCTAAGGGCTGGATCGACTGGGCTGCCTCTAAGGTAAAATTGTGAATGCACTCAATCAAAATCAACTTGATAATTTAGTGCAGTTAATTGTTAAATGAATAATTAAATAAAATGACACACAATTGATACTGGTACTGTCCCAATGACAAGCTGCACTTTTTCTGACACTGTAGGCAAGTATAATGGGCTTATGTTCAATAATATGGAAACGAAGCACGCAATATATTGACATTTTGTAATTGATACATAATGGTTCACCCGTCTGCCACAGTAGACTTATACAATAGCCTTTGTATTATCATCTTTTGGATGCTTTAATCAAAAAAGAATGTTGATACAGGTGGTTATTTTCATTTTAATTTAATCAGAATTTCTTGTAATCAGTTTGATTATTTTGTCTTTTATTTATTGACACTTATGCATATTTACCCCCAGAAAATATTATACTTCCATTATTAGCTACAAGCTAACTCTAATCATTCCTCCATACTTCAGATTTCTCAACAGATTAGTGTACTTGATCTTCTTAAAGTTTTCCGTTGTAAAGCACATAATAACCTTACAGGTTAAATTGCTACAATAATGAAAAGTGCTCAAGTCAGTGGATGTGAACATTGTATGGAGGTGCTGGGAACAAGATTTGTATGATCTTCAAACATCTTAACTAAAGATGGTGCTTTTTACTGTGGCTGTGTGTTTCTGCTTTAGCTGTCTGGATGGACCAGCAATCTAATAGACATTGTGATGGCACACCATTTCAGCACGGTAGGTCTTAAATATGATATTCACCATAACATCTGTGAGATAATTCCCTCAGAACATCTCTTAGAGTCTTGTTCATGAGCTGAGTTTTTGTACCTCAGGACGAGCTGACAGAGAACCAGGAGATCATTCAAACTTACCGTCTGCACATCGCTCAGGACATCAATCAGGACAACCTGGCTCTTTTCTGCCAATCCTACAACAGGTGACATTATCAAAACCCTGATCTATGACCAAATCACGTACTGATCATTGTCATATGAGCTGATCTTGAAGTTTTTTTTTTCTCCTTATTACAGTCGGCAAGATCTGGAGATTGAGAGGCCTGTCCTGGGACTTAATGAAAATACAGTCAAAACACTGAAGTAGGTTAAATGGTTGTCTATTTTTTTTTTTTTTTTTGGCTCCTCTTCCTTACACTTTTATGTCGTCCTTCTCTTGCTGTTTAGATGTCCTGCCCTGCTAATAGTTGGTGACACATCACCAGCGGTCGAGGCTGTGGTGAGTGACTAATCAAAAACACTGCTATAGTGCGTCTATAGGCAGTGAGAGAGAACACAGTGTGCTTTTTAAACAAATCAGTATGTTTGATCTTATTGTCTCCTTGTAGTGTTCGGACTGTAACAGTGACATCACATCCTAAAAGGGGCTAATCATCATAACATCTTGTGCACTTGTGCTCGTTGTAAAGCACTCCTTATTTACTGATTGCTTACTCACTTATGTTAAGATATCTTGTCCATACATGTGCAGAAATGAAATAATATTCGTACTTCTGGTCTTGGATCCTGATTGGCCAATACAGCAATTTCATCTGTGCTAAAATCCTTTATATAGTAACAGCTTGTGTTGTAATTACAGGTGTGGCTCCTACTCAGTTTCCCTAATAAGAAACACAAGGGTGGCACTTTAAATAGTTTGGTTTAGTGCAGAGTTGGTCAATTTATCTGTCTATACCTTCCATTCTGTTTCTAAAATGACCAGGTGGGATTTTATCTGTTTTTTGTTTGTTTTTTTCCACAGGTTGAATGCAACTCAAGGTTAAATCCAACCAAGACTACTTTACTCAAGGCATGACAGCTTTTTCCCCTCATAAAACAATGTTTTGATACAGGGATGCAAACTTGTCACCTTTTGGCAAAAATTTTCATTTTGGTTCTAATATATCATTTGTGTCATCATGCAGGGATGGGCAGTATTTTAGATGCATGTAAAGAAAAAAAATCAAATCTAATTTGTATTTAAAATGGTGGTTTTGAGTTTTCAGAATACTTTGTGGCAATCAAACTTTTTATTAGGCTGCTGATTTCCTGTATCAGCTAGTTCAGGCCCCCCAAACCCAACTTTCATGCACATGAGCTGCAGCTGTGCAACGCTATCTAGCACTGTGTTTCCTGCATTAAAGGGATAGCTCACCTAAAAATGATTTTTTTATTTTTTTTTTTCATCATTTACTCATCCTCAAGTTGTTCCAAATCTGAGCTAAACACAAAAGAAGATACTGGAACATTATTCAGATTTGCCTTCAGTTAACAATATATAATAAATAAAGAGCGCTGGCAAGGGGGAAAATTGCATTAGCCAGTCAGTCTTGATAGTTAATCAGTTTTATCAACTAACTAGTCAAATGTTTTTAAGCATTAATGTTTATTAGGACTAACAATGGGGATATATATTATGAGGATATATATTGTGGTGATGAGTAATAAAAAGCGGGACGTGCTTGATGAAAAGAGTGATTAAAAGTGCAATATGCAGCGAAAGAGAACTTTTATTCTCTATTCGCACACTGACAGGCAGCTTTCTGTGCGCGGCTAATCAGTCGAATACACACAAAAATGTGTAAAAATCGGAGTATTCATGTAAACACAGTCGGTTTATGTCTTGAGTAAAGGTAAACAGTTGGGAGAATCAGATGTGTAACAGTATATTGAATCAGTGCATCAGCTCTTACAGTGACAACAGCCTAATATACTGATGCTGTCTGTTTTATTAATGTTAAAGGATTAGTTCACTTTCAAATGAAAATTACCCCAAGCTTTACTCACCCTCAAGTAGAGTTGTCAAAAGTACCGACTTCAGTAGTACTGAAATTTAACTGAAATGAATGTACTGAAACTTTTAAAAATGTGACTCTTTGATTGCTGTTGAGCAGATTCGTAAACACCTCTGATTGGCCATTGTATTCACGGCTCATCAGATATGTTTGATTGGCTTCAATGATCAGCGCTGTAAAAACATTGTAAATAGTCCTCAATGACGCCTGCTTTCAAACGCTCCCGCTTTTCACAGATTTTTCTGATGAATGTGTCAACTCAATGGCCAATCAGAGGTGTTTACGAATCCGCTCAACAGCGCACAAAGCATCACATTTTTTATATAAATAGAGATATTAATAAATATCCTGATGCATCCGAGCTTCATAATGGCTGAAGAAAGTGTCTCCATCCATCATAATCGTACTCCACACGGCTCCCGGGGGTTAATAAAGGCCTTCTGAAGAGAAGCGATGCATTTGTGTAAGTTATGAAGTAAAATATCTGGCTTCCGCCAGACTGCCTTCCGTATTCAAGTTACGAAGAAAGTGTAAACTTCTTACGTAAGTTGAATAGGGAAGGCATAGGACGTAGCATAAGCTTTTTGAACTGCGAGAGTTTTACACTTTTTTTCGTGAGTCGAATACAGAAGGCACAATCTGGCGGAAGCTACTGTAGATATTTTTATTATGGATTTTTTTTTTTATATATATATTAACCCTCCGGAGCCACATGGAGTATGTTTATGATGGATAGATGTGAATGGAGACACTTTCTTTAGCTCTTACTCGTTTGGTAACGCTTACTGCCATTATAAAGCTTGAATACGTCAAGGATATTTATTAATATTTCTCCAATAATTTTCATTTGAAAGTAAACTAATTCTTTAATTTAAACAACAAAAGACAGACACTGCTCTTGACTGAGTAACTTTTAAAAACTTTATGTATCAGTGTGTATTTAATTCATACAGTGAAAACTATGCAGTATTTTATTTTGCATTTGATTACATTTCATAGTATTTCTTACTTCGGTTAGGTAGACCTAACCTGAAAAACTTTGCACTACATAATTTGTATATTTGTTTTATTGTATTTTTTACTGACTGTTTACTTGTCCTTAATAATTGCTTGAGAACTTTTTACTTACATTAGTTATCCTAGTATTAGTTTTTGCTGTGGTATCGAAACTGATATTGAGAATAGTGAAATTTCACTGGTATTTAAAATGTTGGTATCTTAACAATCTTATTTCCAAGAAGAAACAACAACAACTAAAAGACTATATCATGATGATATATCGTTACTGTTACTGTGTAATAAGTACTCGTATCCTGATCTAAGATTTTGGTAATATCAGGAAAAATAGCAGGAAAACTTCCCACAGTTTTACACATGATTTATTTAGTAGTGTTTGCCACAAGTAAATGAATGCAGTGTAACCTGGCCAGAAATGGCTGCTTGTTGGCATTTTGCGCACAGGCGTTGCCTTAAACCCCATCTTTTTTTAAATGTTGGTGGTGCTAAAAGGTATCAAATCGAATGTCTGAAACACACATGCACACCACCATGTCATCAGTCATTTAATAAATATAAATGACTGTATTTGTATTTAAATACAAATTTCTGCACAGTATTTGGTATTTTGATACATGTCACCTGAGGTATTTTGTTTTTGCCCATCTGTCGTTATGTAATAGTTTTTGAGGGTTTTTTTTTTTTTTTCAAGTGTTTGAAGTGTGCCACTGTGTTCTTCTACACACGAGCAGATCCGGTGTTCTCGGTGTCTCAGAGCGGCTCGTTTCACAGTAAACGCTGCTCGACACAAACCACTGAGAGTTTAGATCGCTTATAACATGCATTTAAAAATGCAAAGCTCACAACTATGTTCCCAGAATTGTAATCAGAGAATCATTTATAAATTTGTTTTCTCCTTGTCGTTTTTCACCAAAATTAAAGCTCTCTGTCACCTTTTTCACCCCTGATGAGTTTGCATCC
The DNA here is from genome assembly GCA_037101425.1 of Elopichthys bambusa. Classification (NCBI taxonomy): domain Eukaryota; kingdom Metazoa; phylum Chordata; class Actinopteri; order Cypriniformes; family Xenocyprididae; genus Elopichthys; species Elopichthys bambusa. The sequence goes on along the minus strand of CM074451.1, from coordinate 26,260,278 downwards.
CTGCTTTTTGTGTGTGTGCATGCTTTTATGTCAGGACGCAAATTTGATCTATAAGCCTTTCCAAAGGCTTATAGATCATACAGAATGAGATTTTTTGAGAAAGTAACAATTTGCACAGTTTCCTGTGATGGGTAGGTTTAGGGGTAAGGGGATAGAAAGTACAGTTTGTACTGTATAAAAACCATTACACCTATGGAACGTCCCCACTATTCACAAAAACAAACCTGTGTGTGTGTGCACGCGCTTTTAGTATAACAAAATGAACTGAATATTGTCCCTTCCTCCTTTCTTCAGATGGCAGATTGTGGTGGACTTCCCCAAGTTGTCCAAGTAAGAATAAAAGTCAACACCGTTATGTCTGGCACAGCATCAGTTTGATGTAGTTTTGAATGTAGTATTAAACGTGTACGTTTTTCTTTTTTCAGCCGGGTAAACTCGCTGAGGCTTTCAAGTACTTTGTCCAGGGAATGGGCTACAGTAAGTATCTGTCCACTTTCTCTTCTCACCAGGCCACTTAATGTTGAGCATTTGATCGTATCATCAGTTTACATTATATTTATCTTCACTGTTTGTATGAAATTTGTTTCTTGTTTGCATTTTGTGTCTGAAAGCATCTTGTTGTTAGAGAGATGTCAGCATCATCTCACCTTAGTCAACAACTTACATACTGTATGTCCCCAGTGCTTTAATAATGTCATAAATACTCGCACATCTGATAATAACATCTAAAACAGCAGCAGGAAATATGGCATATTCAAGGGTGAGAGAGCAAATCCTGCCTGTTCAAAGAAACTACACGAACCCTCAAATGTTATGAAAATAATCTGCCACGGTGGAACTTGTATCCACTACTGATCTGACTTTACTACAAAAGTCTCCGGCCGGTATTCTTGAGTAAAGCAGCTCTCAGATCAGCCCTCGGCTACACTAACACATGACTTGTCTTCCGTGTGGCTGTGCAGTGATGCGCCCTTCAGCGTGTAAGTACACTAGTCTTCCTCTAAGAGCATGATGTGTGGCATGAGCCTTGTGTGACAAACCTTCTCTGATCTTCAGGTTTAATATCTTTTGTGCCCTAAAAGATCCTTGACTGCACAATGGTTTGCATAGCATGGATACTTGATTGCTGTATTACCTCAAGCGTGATGTTATTTAAAGGTGAAGTGTGATGCAAAAGTAATGGTTTGTTTCCACAGTTCTTGGCAAGTCTATAAAGAATCCAGAAAGTTCTCTTACAAGCCTATGCCTTGTTAAACAATATAGATGGTTATTCATTTTTTTTTATGTACAGTAATGCAGATCATAATAAATAAATATTTCTATTTTAATATATTTAAAAATGTAATTTATTCCTGTGATCAAAGCTGGATTTTCAGCATCATTACTCCAGTCTTCAGTGTCACATGATCCATCAGAAATCATTCTAATATGATGATTTGATGCTCAAGAAACTTTATTATCAATGTTGAAAACAGTTGTGCTGCTTAATATTTTTGTGTGAAACCATGATACATTTTTTTTTTTTTTTCAGGATTCTTTGAATAGAAAGTTCAAAAGTTATTTGAAATAAGTCTAAAATTATAAATGTCACTTTTTTTTTTTTTTTAATTTTGTCACTTTTGATGAATTAATGTGTCCTTGCTTAATGAAAGTATTTATTACTTTTTACAAAAGTCATACTGAACCCAAACTCTTGAGCACTAGTGCACCCCTGCTAAGATCTTGATTTGACCATTCAGGGACTGTTTCTGTCTGACATTCAACACTAGCAACAGTTATTAGTGATAAGGTGTTCTGAGAGTGTGAGGAACGTGATTGAAAGTGGCAAGACTCATTTGAAAATGCTCACATTTTGATGCGATTAGTCACATTCCTCCTCCATAATTACTAATCTAATCCTGAGATCGGTTGACCTTTTTGTAAGTCTATTTTTGTGCTTTTACTGAGAAACAGAGCCCTCCATTAGGAAACAAACACACTGTGTAAGACCCTTTAATTGGGAATGTAATTCAAAACACTTTGAATTTTAGGGGTGTACAACTTGTTCTGACTTCATAACTGACTTCATTATTATAAGTGAAATTTGGTTAGTTCAATTCAATGAATTTGGTACAATTTATGATACTACTGACTAATTAAATAGTCAATAATTTCATAAATTGTACAAACTTTTGCTGATTATTGATTACTGACTATAAAACATAAGACCAGCATTCACAGAATGAATGTTAGATAAAAAATAAAAAAAAAGTAATACTGCATGTACATTGTGATTTATTACATTAATTATCAACTATTAAAGTCGATAATCGATGGCATTTTCATTGTTTAATTTGTTGAATCGCAAAACACCAGTGCATTTTCATAGCATAGATGTTTGAAATGTTGATTTTAGAAGTTTAAAGACGATTAAGGCCCATCTCTTTGAGACTCATTAAACGCCTTGTAAACTTTGATATGTTTGTGTTTTGGACAGTTGTTCTGAATTTTTTTTGACCAAGTTTAGTTCACCCTAAAATTTAAATTATGTGATTAATTACTCACCCTCATGTCGTTCCACACCCGTAACACCTTCGTTCATCTTCAGAACACAAATAAGATATTTCTGATGAAATCCGATGGCTCAGTGAGGCCTCTATTGCCAGCAAGATAATTAACACTTTTAGTGCCCAGAAAGCTACTAAAAACATTTAAAACAGTTCATGTCACTACAATTGTTTAACCTTTATGATATAAAGTGACTCATATATTTTCATAACTAGTGATGGGCTGATTTCAAAACACTGCTTCAAATCTTTACAAATCTTTTGTTTTGAATCAGTTGTTCGAAGTCATGTGATTTCAGCCAACAAGGTTTCATTACGTCATAAACATCGAAACTTCTATAGAAAGTTCATGTAACTTTGTCAGTTTGATTCACGCTCCGAACCACTGATTTGAAACAAAAGATTTGTAAAGCTTTGAAGCTTCATGAAGCAGTGTTTTGAAATCGCCCATCACATGATATTGTTAAAAAGTCGGTATTTAGTTTTTTTGGCGCACAAAAAAGTATTCTCGTCACATTAAGGTTGAACCACTGTAGTCACATGAACTGTTTTAAATATGTCTTTATTAGCTTTCTGAAAGTGTTAATTATTTTGCTGTCAATGCAGGCCTCACTAAGCCATCGGATTTCATCAAAAATATCTTAATTTGGGTTCTGAAGATGAACGAAGGTCTTACACGTGTTGAATAACATGAGGGTGAGTAATTAATGACAGAAATTTCATTTTTGGGTGAACTAACCCTTTAAAGCTGCAGTCCGTAAGTTTTGCCTCTTTGCCGCCATCTCTGTTCGGAACCTGCAATTGCAGTAATTTGCAGAATTATCATCTTTACGTGCTCAATTTTATTTTGATCATTTTTAACAAAAAAAGTTACAGACTGGAGCTTTAAGGTGATGATACACGGGCCAACTTTTTGAGCAATGTTGCCGAGCAGAAGTTGGCCCGTGTATTATCACTTTTAGTCTTTGCTCCAGGTTAACCCACGATTTTGAGAAGCATTACCTCGTTCAGGTGATCTCGTACAGATTGTTTTTGTACAGATCCAAGTGTGATTGCCATGTTCATATATACCAGAATTAACCAAAAACATGCCAGGTTTCAACACAAACACTCCAAACTAGCAAGGTATGAAAATGCCCAGACACACTATCATACATGTTGACCCTTAATTAAATTTTAATCACTTTTTCTATATTCTTATAGCAATATTATACTCTTCATACATATGTAAGCTTTTGATGAGGCAGGAAAATTACCTAACATACATCTGTAGGGGTGCAATGCTTTTGTCTGTGGAAATATGAATGAATGCAGAATGAGTCATTAAGAAAGCGTAGTATTCATTGGTTGATTCTGTCATTGAAATGTTTGTTTCAGTAAAGGGAGGGTATCACCGGTAAATTCCACTTTGTGTTTTAAATCTGTTGTGTGTTTTTGTTCTTTTCTTTGTTAGTGTTTTTGGGGTGTTTAGTTTCACCCCTCACAAACCCCCAAGAATACACTCTGTTGAGGGACTATCCCAACATAAGACAGTTTCCCTTCTACAGAGCTTCACCCACTTTCTATTTCTGTACTTTCAGATTCTGATTGTCCTTTACCACAGTCTGGAACAAAAATATGTTAGCCAAGACCAATATTTTTCTTAATTTAGGTTAAAGTGTTGTATAAATGAAATCACCCATCACTAGATATTGTTGAAAAGTCGCTATTTAGTTTTTTTGGCGCACAAAAAAAGTATTCACGGTAATAGTGATTGAAGTCTCCTCTCACCACATTTAGTTTTTTGTTCGATTTGTAGTGAATATCCTTGACACCTGCTGACACCTCAGTTTAATACCTTTATAAAATAATCGAATATGTGCAAAAGGGAATCATAACCATTCAGAAATCTTTCCCTAGCCTCTGACTGCCACTTTTCTTGCATTTTAAATATTTCTGACCACTTAACTAACTGTCAAGGCTATTCCCATCACCCGATCTAACGTCCCCTACTTTCCTTGCGTCTCCTGTAGCTTCTGCTTAATCTTTCTTTTTCTCTATCTTCCCTCTTTCAAAAAGTACTACCAAATAATCTCTCCCTTTCCTCTGTCCCATCTTTTTTCTCCTCCTTTTGCATTCCCTTTCCCTATCTTCTTTCTTGACCCCTACTACCAATGCCAACAGTCCCTCATGTGCTACTCAGCCACCTGAACAGCGAATCAGGTACCGGGAGATCAGCCAGCACCTTTAGCTAAGCCTGTCATCTCAACCTCCCGTGCTTTCTGTCCTCACTGTCTGTCAGTCTCAATCACGTGCATACAGATGTCTTTATGTCTCTGCATCATGACGTTTGAAGCATGGTAAATGGACATATGTGGGTTTGTTGTCAATGTTTGTATATGATTATAAGCTGTCTGAGAGAATGTGTTTGTGCACACTGTCCACAATCAACAGACATCTTATGTTCTTTTATGATTCTTCTAGGAACATGCCTTTACTTTGCATGCCATTCTGCATTGTTGAAGTTTACTATTCATTTTGCTGCAACGGTACAAATGAATTTGAGCTTGATCCTGACACGAGGATTCTCTTTCCTTCGTGGGAGAATAATGACTGCAGTGTCCAAACAGTGGTTGTGTCGCCTCAAGTTTCTGAGATTTATAGAGTGCTGCAGGAATGAGTCCTAAAACCTGGAAACAGTTTAGAATTGAAATTGTCCCAAAGTCAGTGGGTTTTTTTTTTTAATGGGTTTTTGGTTAAATGCTTGTAATAAGGTCTGAAGTTAATGCTAGCTATAGATATTTTCACATTTTATTCTATGACGTAAAATACACCAGTAATAGCCCACTTGTGATTCTCTTAAAGGATTAGTTCACTTCAGAATTAAAATTTCCTGATAATGGAATACATCACACACGACCTTTCCAACATGATTACATAACGCATGAAGTCATGGACACGCATCGCAGAGCTAGTGCAAGATGAGCATTTGTGGTTAAAGTATATACATTTTTATTTATTTAAAAAATGACAGATCATTTCACTAGATAAGACCCTTATTCCTCGTCTGGGATCATGTAGAGCCCTTTGAAACTGCAATTTAGACCTTCAAACTGTTGAACCCTGTTGAAGTCCACTATATGGAGAAAAAAATATACTCGCACTCTTGCAAACTATTCCAACTCAAAATTTTCAACTTGTAGATTTTGCTGATACTTGTAGACTGTAGTTTTACTCATGAGGATTGTATTTAGGCTTCAAAATCAATAAAAGTTGTGTTCGTCTGTGAAGATTATCCTCATGAACGGGTTACAGAGCCTATTTTCTGCAATGATTCAAAATCTAATGGAAAAATTCTAGTTGAGGGAACCACTGTGATTGGAAGTTCCTGGTTGGCCTATAAAAATGTCATCTTTGCAGCACTCTATTTAGGCCATGTATTCAGAAGAGGCATTGTTCTTAGGGTGTCTGAATCCCAATTTGCATACTATTCATCCTGTATACAGGTGCTGGTCATTATAATTAGAATATCATCAAAAAGTTGATTTATTTCAGTAATTCCATTAAAAAAGTGAAACTTGTATATTATATTCATTCATTACACACAGACTGATATATTTCAAATATTTATTTCTTTTAATTTTGATGATTATAACTGACAACTAAGGAAAATCCCAAATTCAGTATCTCAGAAAATTAGAATATTACTTATGACCAATACAAAGAAAGGATTTTTAGAAATCTTGGCCAAATAAAAAGTATGAACATAAAGTATGAGCATGTACAGCACTCAATACTTAGTTGGGGCTCCTTTTGCCTGAATTACTGCAGCAATGCGGCGTGGCATGGAGTCGATCAGTCTGTGGCACTGCTCAGGAGTTATAAGAGCCCAGGTTGCTCTGATAGTGGCCTTCAGCTCTTCTGCATTGTTGGGTCTGGCATATCGCATCTTCCTCTTCACAATAACCCATAGATTTTCTATGGGGTTAAGGTCAGGCGAGTTTGCTGGCCAGTTAAGAACAGGGATACCATGGTCCTTAAACCAGGTACTGGTAGCTTTGGCACTGTGTGCAGGTGCCAAGTCCTGTTGGAAAATGATATCTGCATCTCCATAAAGTTGGTCAGCAGCAGGAAGCATGAAATGCTCTAAAACTTCCTGGTATACGGCTGCGTTGACCTTGGACCTCAGAAAACACAGTGGACCAACACCAGCAGATGACATGGCACCCCAAACCATTACTGACTGTGGAAACTTTACACTGGACCTCAAGCAACGTGAATTGTGTGCCTCTCCTCTCTTCCTCCAGACTCTGGGACCCTGATTTCCAAAGGAAATGCAAAATTTACTTTCATCAGAGAACATAACTTTGGACCACTCAGCAGCAGTCCAGTCCTTTTTGTCTTTAGCCCAGGCGAGATGCTTCTGACGCTGTCTGTTGTTCAAGAGTGGCTTGACACATGGAATGCGACAGCTGAAACCCATGTCTTGCATACGTCTGTGCGTAGTGGTTCTTGAAGCACTGACTCCAGCTGCAGTCCACTCTTTGTGAATCTCCCCCACATTTTTGAATGGGTTTTGTTTCACAATCCTCTCCAGGGTGCGGTTATCCCTATTGCTTGTACACTGTTTTCTACCACATCTTTTCCTTCCCTTCACCTCTCTATTAATGTGCTTGGACACAGAGCTCCGTGAATAGCCAGCCTCTTTTGCAATGACCTTTTGTGTCTTGCCCTCCTTGTGCAAGGTGTCAATGGTCGTCTTTTGGACAACTGTCAAGTCAGCAGTCTTCCCCATGATTGTGTAGCCTACAGAACTAGACTGAGAGACTATTTAAAGGCCTTTGCAGGTGTTTTGAGTTAATTAGCTGATTAGAGTGTGGCACACAGGTGTCTTCAATATTGAACCTTTTCACAATATTCTAATTTTCTGAGATACTGAATTTGGGATTTTCCTTAGTTGTCAGTTATAATCATCAAAATTAAAAGAAATAAACATTTGAAATATATCAGTCTGTGTAATGAATGAATATAATATACAAGTTTCACTTTTTGAATGGAATTAGTGAAATAAATCAACTTTTTGATGATATTCTAATTATATGACCAGCACCTGCAATATACGAGAACAGAGAACAATATACTGAATCGTAGTGTAATAAAAGGAGGAAGTCAAAGTTTTACTGATAAGCTTTGGAGATTTTCATGTCTATAAGGTGTACATCAAAAACAAACATACAATGTGGTGACTGTAGTTCATAAACAACTCTTGTTTATTTATTTATTTATTTTTTTTAATAAATAGTTTTAAACACTGCCATAGAGAGAGAGATTTTGTTTCATACTGTATTAAATAGGGGTGTGACGAGATCTCGTGCCACAATGTGAAAAGCTGTCTCATGATATTGCCATGACGGAGTGTGAGGGTGAAATTAGGATAGAATATGCCACACGCCTAAGCGTCTGACAAATATCTGATCTTATAGAATGCATGCTCAACACCTACGCTCCCTAGTCACAGAGTACACGCAACAGCGAAAGTAAAATGTTAGCATGCATTCAAACACCATTTCAATACCCCGCATTTTGAAAGCGGCTCCCTGATGCATGCAGATATCTCCCAATATGAAAGCTATCTTAGGCTGGGATGTGTAGCTGTAACCATCTTTAAAGCTCTCTATCATGCTTGATGAAAAATTTGGTCTCTATTTGCACTTTGAGTATTGAGATAGTACTTTGTTTATAGTTGCACTTATTGTTTGCACTTAAAGGGTTAGTTCACCCAAAAATGAAAAATGTCATTAATTACTCACCCTCATGTCGTTCCACACACGTAAGACCTTCGTTCATCTTCAGAACACAAATTAAGATATTTTTGGTAAAATCCAGTGGCTCAGTGAGACAATTTCAAAACACTGCTTCATGAAGCTTTTGGCAGTTTTGAAATCGGCCATCACTAGATATTGTTGAATAATGTCATTATTTTGTTTTTGTTTTTGGAACACAGAAAGTATTCTCGTCGCTTCATAACATTAAGGTTGAACCACTGTAGTCACATGAACTGTTTTAAATATGTCTTTAGTAGCTTTCTGGGCATTGAAAGTGTTAATTATCCTGCTGTCAATGGAGGCCTCACTGAGCCATCAGATTTTATCAAAGATATCTTAATTTGTGTTCTGAAGATGAACGAAGGCCTTACAGGTGTGGAACTACATGAGGGTGAGTAATTAATGACAGAATTTAAATTTTTGGGTGAACTAACCCTTTAAGACTAAGAGAAAACTGTTATTCTTTTTTCTTTTTTTTTTTCTTTTTTTAATGCTGTTTTTATTTTTGTCATCAATTTTTGGAAAGGAGTTCAGTTAGGAGGTCAAAAGTTGTAAAAGCTCATAAATCATGTACAGTTCTCAGGCCTGAAGAGACTGAAATCATAAAGAAGAGAAGCCAGTCAGTTGAGTTTGTGGCAAAACTTTTTACAGTGCTTGAGTATTGTTGTCTTTTACTGCATATGATAATTCATACTCATAAAGAAGAACTGAAATGACATTACAAGATGATTAGTTAAAACATTTCAAATGCACTTGCAGACTATTTATCTAGTCATGTATTTCATCATTAAGGATTTCTTAAAAATACGGTGTAAAAAAAAAAAAAACTTGTCTTGTGAGCTAACTCGTCACACCCCTAGCATTTAATCAAAATGCACATTAATAAATGAAATACACCCAAATTAATCACAATTTAATTTAATCTTTTTCAAAACCCAGTCCTACTCCCATTTCGCTTTCCTGCTACAAATATCTGTCAAAGGTGTATGTCCCTTCAGAAGTGTATAAATTGGGATTTAGTTTACTATCCTCATTAACCATCATTTCAGATTGTCACAGTATTTCAATCAGTCCAGCGTTAGTTGAGCAGTGTGCAGATGTGCAGGGGTTCACTCACTCTGAAGAGACTCATTATTCTCCCCTTCTTGGATCTCCATATGTTTGGATCTGAGTGCAAAACTGACTTTCCTGTGAAACACATGCCCCTCACTCGGGATCCTCCAACAGTCATGCAGCAGCATTAGTCTGTACATGTTTTCAGCTCTGTTCGAATTTCTCTCTTTTCTCTCCCAGTGCCCACTGCCAGTATGACCCGATTGGCACGTTCTCGCACTCACTCTGCCTCCAGCATGGGCTCAGCAGACGGCTCGCGCAGCCGCGCACATACCAGTTCACAGATGGAGGGCGCCACTGGCGGCCCAGTCCACGACAACCAGACCAGACCACAAACCATGGAGGTGTCCTGCTAAAGCACCCAGAACCGAGCCACCATTTCACCTGGGATCATTTGCGTGTTCCTCCTCTGCACCTCAGACCGCTTTCTGTCTGATTCTGTTTTTTTTTTTCCCCCACTCTGTCTGTCTTTCATTCTTTGTCTACTTGTTCCCTTATGGCCAGAGAACAAGTAGACAAAGAAAGAAAGTAGGTCTAATGAAGGGGGACGCATTGTTTGATGTCAAGTAATCAATGTATTTTAACATATTGGAATATTTCTCCACTGCATGGACGCACACTAACTTTTTTTGCTGATGTTTTTACCTTGATCTTGATTGGCTTACTACTTTATTACACCATTCTTTTATATTTGTGTCATCCTTCAGAGATTCATTTTCACTCTCGATATGCTTCTTGTGTGTATATTTTGCTGGTGGCTGTTGTATATTGAACATTCAGAGGGTATTCTCGTCTGTAGCGGGAGAGTTTTCGTTCCCTCTCTTGCTCTCTCTAAGGTCTTCCTGCCCCTTGTGTATACTATAGAGATGACCAAACCACTTCACTTCCTTTGTAGACTGATTTCTGGCTTTTAGACGGTTTCTACTTCTCTCACCATATGGCAGCAGCTATTACGGTTTGATTTTGATTGACGTTCTGCTAGTTGTAGTGTTTCGAAAAATCTACTGATTAGCATGCCCCTATTTGAAGAGTACAATAGACATTTATATTAGTATTAATTATGCTTAGCTCTTTCTGCAATGGTTAATTCAGTTTGATTGAATGACTGATTCTGTTTACATGAGTTTTAGACTAGAAGCCCCTTAATAGCGAAGACTTTGCTTAGGTTTGCACACAAGTTCATGTACAATATTTTTCACAGTCTGTGCTTGGGAGATCAGCTACACCAAAACAAGCCAATAGCTGAAGCGAAGATCTGTAGCTCGTTCAAAGAAGTGTTATATTTACCATAAAGTGCATCTAGAGGTGTAAAACGGCACGGTTCCTCTAAATGCACTATAGTTGGCTTTTGGTCAAAATTCTCCATTCCTTCTGTACAGTGGGCTGATATCCCAATAACCTCATATTGTTATGACTACTCCATTAGTTTCTGAAGTGTTATTGTTATTGGTCTTTATTCTTTTTATTTCAATGGATGGCAATTCCTTGTTGATTGCTGATTGTACCGCTGCATTGAGTGGGTGTGTAATGATGCGTTGTGGTTTGTCCTCCAAGCATTTAGGGGGCGTTGTACTGCATACTGTCTGCTGAGTATATCGATTTGTACGAATATTGAAATAAAGTAGTTGTACATAAAACGTGTATGTTTCTTTATTTGATTCATTGCTATTATTTAGTTGTTTTTTACAGTTTCTAGGACACATTTCTCAATACTTAGGTCACAATTCCCCTTGCCAACTTTCAGCTTGGCACAGCAATACATTTCACATTCAAAATGCACTAAAAATACCACATATGTGAATTAACTGACATTAACCGTGACATTGTCCATTACAGTACAAAATTACTCTTAAGTTGGTAATGAAACTGAACATTTCATTATGGTATTAATGTAGAAAATGGATGTCTTATTCAGTTTTGTAATATGTAGCTTTTGAAATTAACCCTAGAATGCATGAATCAAAAAAAACTACACATGTAAAGGGGGTCAGGATGACCCGTATTGGAGTTAATGGTATGTACATTGTGTGCAGAATTAATAGGCAAGTTGATTTTTTTTTTTTTTTCTTCATATTTTTTTCCAAGCACACTTTACAAATTACAAACCACATCGATCTTAATAACTACTATTATTTTGTGTTTAATCATTTATAAGTGATACATAATTGTTCATGAAGGCTGGAAGTGAAAAACGCCTTACATTCAGGTGTGCAGAATTATTAGGCAGGTTTTCTTTTACAGGTAAAATGAGCCAAAAAAGAGATTTAACTCAGACTGAAAAGTCAAAAATTATTAAATGCTCATGAGAAGGATGCAATACTAGAAATTGCAACATAAAGGCGTGACCATTGCACAGTGAAATGCTCATTGGGTCAGCAGGATCAGACAAAAACAGGTGGAGAAGAAAAGATACATGTTAACTGCAAGAGAATTAAGTGTGGAACCATCAGGAACCCTTTAGTCTCCAGTGTCACCATTTTTCAGAAGTGCAAGGTGTCAGGATGGGTTAAGAAACCTAAAAAATGACCCCCACTTAATAAGAATCACAAGCTGATGTGTTGTGAAATACATGAATACTGCTTTTTTTTTTTTATATAGGCTTTATAGACAGACAGATTAAGAGTGACTCTTGAAGGACCAGCATCCTCCTGTACCACTGTTTCAAGAATTCATCTTCCATAATCTGGCAGTAAGGTGTGGGAGTTCATTTTTAGTCCATCTACTATCCTGAAAAGTCCGTCTTGCAGATAGGGAATAAAAATGACCTGACACCTTGCACTTCTGGAGACTCCAGGTCAGCTGCAGTTCTGGAAAATGGTGGTGCTGGAGACTAAAGGGTTCCTGATGATTTCACACTTAATTCTTCACCTTCATTCTTATTTCTTTTGCAGTCTTTTCTTTTTGTCTGATCCTGTTGACCCAATGAGCATTTCACTGTCCATTGGTCATGCCTTGACTGCAATTTCTAGTATTGCATCCTTCTCATGAGCATTTAATAATTTTTGACTTTTCAGTCTGAGTTAAATCTCTTTTTTTGGCTCATTTTACCTGTAAAAGAAAACCTGCCTAATAATTCTGCACACCTGTCTTATGCATTCTTGGGGTAGTGATACAAAAATAAAAAAAATTCCCATCCTATGACCAAGAAATACGAAAATGACATTGATAAGGGTCAGAATTAATGGAATATCAAATTAATAAATGTTTTCATTGATACTTTTTTTTTTTTTTTTTTAAATCACAGCATGCTGGGTCAATTTGACCCCCTTTATGCACTCTAGCGTTAAGTTTAACAGTTTTGAAAAATCATCTAAACATGAAAATTGGCCTGCATAGAGATTTGGCAGTGGTTGTGTCTAAGTGAGAAAAGAATTCATGTAATTTGAAAGTAGTAGTCACTGAATGCATTTTGTGCCAAAGCAATAATAAATTTAGCCCACATTGACTGCTGTTGTGAACACTGTGTGAAGAGTTTTAGAAAAGTGAATCTATTTCTTGTGTGTTCTGCAGAAGAAAGTAAGTTTAAATTAACCTGAATAAATTACACAATTTACATTTTGGTGTACCTTTGAGGAGCTGGGAGAGTAGAAAATAGTCAAGGAAAACAATGTTTTTGGGGCAATAAAACATTGACTAACATTATAGTTAGACTTCAGGGAAAAGCTAAGTATGATGTGACCCAAATCTCTTTAAAGTGCCCCTTCTTGCACTGAGTAATCAGATGCTCAATATGCACTTCTGTGTACACACTTTCTTTGCATGACCCATCTTTTCTATTATTTCAGCCAGCTGTGAAAGTTTTCCGATCACAAGCCGGACTGGTTTTATTGGTTGCATGTGATCATAGACGAAACATTTAGAAGCTATTTTTAGAAACTGTGGCATACAACATTGACCACAGCAGAAAGGATCCGTCGATAACAGATCTGTGCTGAATGTTCTTTCCATCTGATTTGCACAATCACACAGCTAGTGTACTTTTTCACTTGCCGCATAGATTTGCTGATTTGCTTCTCCTGTGAAATTAGAGTGCATTGAACTTTTTGTAACCAGGTAGGATGACGTCCCACTACAACTTTAATTAACTCACTCCACTTGTCATGGGAATTTGCATCGGAACATCTTCAGCTGCATAATTAACTTCTCAACATTTAGTGTGAAGTGATGCAAGTCTGAATCTAACATGTTCTGAGTACAGATGGCAATTCGGAATTCATAGAAAGTTCAGTTTAAATGTATTTATTTTTTCCCAGCTGGGGTTTAAAATGTGCAAATGAGCAGTCATTTGTAGCAATACTTCCATCTATGATGATCTGGAGTCATTCAGTTTCCATGACAGTTATTGCTATGGCAATTGGTTTTGGTGCATTTGAGGATGAAACCTATGTAAACGTAGTAAGCCACTTCCATCGGCATCTGTATTGCTTCATCAATTAGCCCATGATGTCATGACATTCAAAACCTTTCCCTCCACCAACATCTGTGCTGTGTATTAGTATGGCTCAAATATGATCAAAACATCTTTCTCGTCTGTTCTCGCTGTCTGGCATCTGTGCGTCAGCAAAGAAGTGACAGTTAGACCTGTTCGTCACAGGAAACTGCAAGTAGTAAATAAGCCTGCCTACCTCAGTGTGCTTGCTAAAACACTGAGACGACCACAGCAGCATCCTACAGTGACACTTCACCTGAAACTCAACTACTGCCTCAGCTTCTCACTAACCCAAGACAAGAAGACTAGCATCTGATCTGTGCGGAAATCACTCAAAATAGTTTTCTCCGCTTTCTCAGTTTTCAGACCTTTTGCATGCGTTCATAAACAGATGTGCAGGTGAAGGAGTTCTGTTTGCTTGTAAGGAAGGATTGTCATCAAAGTTGGCCTGAAGACCATGAGGTGAGTAAGATACTTTCAGTCTGTCTTTTTTGTTGAGTGCCGTGAACGTTTATTCATTTAGCTTGTTTATCCAAAGCGCCTTACATGAATTCAGAATCATAGCTATGATAGTTAAAAGTGCCATTAGTTAAAATGCCATTTTTTTTAATTTTTAAAAAAAATAATAATAAGCGTTTTGTGTTCGGTCTAAAACAATGTCTATGTTCATAAAGTTAACACGAGAAGCTCGAACTTTAAAGTCATAATCTTGAATCTGAAATCAAAGTCAGAAACATCTTGAAAAGTGTGCGCTCGCACAGACGCCTTGCTTCAAAGGCATTTCAAAGAAAAGTGCGGGTTTGTGTGCCATTTTGAAGTCAGTGTCATTTGTTTGGTGTGATACTTTCTAACGACCTAAAGTTTCAGACTTGAGAACTCTTAAAAGTCATATTCAATGGCTTAAATACTGATAAAAACGACTTTGTATTGCCGCAACAGGAAGTTAGTAACCTTGTTCTAATCTTTGACTGAATCTTTATCACCATACCCATGAGATATAATGTTAAATATTATTCAAAAATGTAGATTATGACATGACTTTTAGCTGTTGTTTGTGTGTACTCCAGTATAGCTGTGTTTGTATGTAGCACATGTAATCAGTTACGCATGTGTTATTTCGGTGCCCAGGGTATGAGGTCTGTAATTTGGACCTGGAGACCTTGATGACCTAGTGAGACCCATCTGTGATACCAGGTGACCATCTGCTCGGTAATATCATATAGCTGTGGGACCGGTGCCACTGCATTACAATATGAAAAAGAAGAATACCCCTCAAAGATCACTGATGAATGTTAATATAACATTAGACATATGAGGGTGTTGAAATCAAAGTGACATTGTGCATCCATTAAAATTTTTAATAGCAAGAACTGAACTATTGGGCTATTACAATGTTATTACGATGTAATAACATGTAATAAGACTACACGATGTAGAAATACTGGAAAAGGAATATTTATGTGTTGATGGTATTTTAGCATCACGCGTAAATGTTCTTAGAGGTTGTTTTGATCGTCAGACCGTCCGGTTCATTTCCTTCAAATGATGTACAGTAATCTTTTTTCACACCTTGTGGGAAGGCAGTGGAAGATTGTACCTCAGCACTTTACTGTCACTTCATAATAATATAAGAGTCATATTAAGAGAATGAGTCATGTTATATTATGGTTTTATCTCAGTCAGTAATATTTTACCTAGTATTTGCATACTGAATCATTTTAATCTGTTGGATTTGCTGTATAGGTTTCACATGCAAACAAATGCATCTTATGCCATTGTGATGTAACTGAGCATGACAGAAAATAGTAGAATGTTCTCAGCACCGCACCAGATCTATTTTTAGAACGGCCTCCCCTTTTCTTTTTTTCATCTTCTTTTTTTGTTGGTCCAAGTTATAAAAAAAAAAAAAAGTGATTGATAGTGAAAGTGCGGATGGAAAGTTTTTTTTATCAAAGTACACAAGTGGTTTGTCGACATCCTTCCTCCTTACGTAACATAGTGTGACATAAGGATGCCATGATAAAACTGTACATTGGATTTGATTTGGGGTGGTTTATGCTTTTTCTTAATGAGTATCAAAAATCAATACAAATCAGTCAGTACTAAAAAAAAATCTTGCTCTTCTGTTCTTAGATTGTGGTTCCCATCAGCATTGTGCACCTAAACACTCCAGAGTAGCATGGGCAGTCGGCCCAGTAAAGACCGGCGCGGATCCAGCGCACATGCTGTTCTCTTGGACACGGAGGAAATAGCCAGCTCGCTGTCCATGGGTGAGTTCAGCACTGCAGTACAGACTTTATATGTGCATGAGGTCCCACTCATGTCAGAAATGATGCAGCACTAAATGTAAATAAATCCAATATAGCGTTGAACGGAAGCTTAAATGTTTTTACAAGTGAAGTTTTGCTAACACTTGCAACAACAGCAGTTTACAAGTACGCATACTTTAGGTTGAGGATTTTCTGTGCGTAGCTCGCCCCACACCATTATCAATGATAGACATGGGAAAAAAACCATCCTGTTAAATTTATGCTGAAAAACAGAGGGCTGTGGTTGCCAAAAATTCACGGTAAAAATGGATGGGGAAAAAAAAAGGATGACCGCTGTATATTCCATTAACTGATGTAATATTAATACTTTAGTCTACCTGAACTACAAAAATATGATTTGTATATTCTGATAACTACCATAATAATATAGGTGTTAAAATATAGCACAGAAAATGTAGCACAGAACACCTTAAACTTCATAACTGATAACAAAAATAAAAACCAATGCTGCATAAATAAAATATTATCAAATGTGATGCACAGGTTTATTATCATTAACTAAAACTAAAACCATAAAAAACATTTTCATTAAAAGACTCATTTTATATCTGATAGTTGCCAGAGCAACATTTCTCATTTTTGTACCAAGATAACTAAATAAAACATTAAAAATTACAAAAACACAACAAAATTACTATAAAACTTTACATTTAAAAAGAAAACCCAATGTATAAAAATGACAAAAACTATAATAGTATTTCAACTAACATCATGCAGGGACTTCTGGGAAAGCCTGTTAATTATTTTCCACCATATTTTTACTTACAAAAATCATTTTATAATGGCAAATTGATTATGATATGCTGATTTAAATTTATTATATATAAAAAATGTATGGTAATTTATGCGTTATACTTCCAAAAAACAGAAAAATTGTTAAACAACTTCAAATACATTTTCACTATAAATATTAGGGTAACTTTAACAGGTTTTTACTGTATCTGTCTTTAAAAATGATTAACAGGACTGTGTTGTTTTGGTCTGTGTGCAGACGGCGGTAGATACGTGGTGGTGTCCCTGTACGACTATCCATCGAGAGGTCCGGGAGACTGTACCATCAGAGTGGGGGAGAGGCTCAACATTTTGTCAGAGTAAGTGTGCTGTTGCACAACGTTTCATCGTTACATTAAGAGCCTCATCAGTATGAGAATCTGATGTTAAAATGTGTGTTACAGTGAGGGAGAGTGGTGGAAAGTAAGTTCGTCAGCCACAGGAAATGAGAGCTACATCCCCAGCAATTACACTGCCAAAGTGTACAACAGGTGAGCTGAACTCACACAAGCTTTCTGCTGGTTTATGCAGTGTGCATACTTCGTGACATCATCACACCGATGGTCAGGTGGTCTGATCTAGTGTGTTCCATGTATGAGGCGGTGATGATATCAGCTGTAGTTTCTGTAGTAGTTCTTTGTGTGGGGTTTAGAGTGGGCACAGCTGGATACAGTGTGATCTGATTATCAGTTTGAGAACACACTGTACCCACAGTGACCCTGCTGATCACTTACTTACTCACATGAGTCTCTACCTACTGCTTTTTCCTTCTGCTCTGTTTTTTTGATTTTGTCATCACACTCATCAATCATCTGTGTGTGTGTGTTTTCGTACAGGTGGCAGTTTGTGGGTCTCAGCAAACAGAAAGCAGAGGAACTGCTGATGCTCCCCCATAATCAGCCCGGCTCCTTCCTCATCAGAGAGAGCGAGACCTTCCCAGGTACACACACACTAATGCTAGTTGTATTACTATCCTATGATTTCCTTTGATACATATGATTTTTGTCTCACTGACGATCAAACGAAAGATTTTTTTAAAACTTATTTAAAGAGAGATGCAAGACATATTGACTTGTTTGTTTTATTTGGACTTGAGTCGGTTAGAAACCACCCAGAACACTATATAAACAACCACCAGGAACACCCAAACAACCACATACCAGCATGTTAAATACCATTCTGAATAGCTCAGAAACTAGCAACATTGTCGCGACAGTGATGGACAGACGCCACTCGCATTTTTTCTTCCATGTGTAAAAAGTGCTGTTTTTTTCCTTCAGAAAATGTAAACTCTAGGTTTGTATGAATTGATAATATTTGTATTTTTTCCCCCAGGTAACCACACTCTGTCAGTGCGTAAGAGCAGCTCGCAGGAGCGCGCTTCAGTCAAACACTACCGTATCAGCTGCATCGAGAACGGCTGGGTCTACATCTCTCCCGGACTCACCTTCAGGACCCTCGCAGATCTGGTCGCACACTATTCAGGTACACACAAACATAAACTCATAGATACAGCCATTAGGCCGTGTGTCTACCAAAGCATTTATTTATTTATTTTGCCCAAGGATAGCATATTTAATTTAATCATTGTTTTCAATGGGAGCACCACCAGCAGCATGACGAGGCGCTGAATGTCTATTTCACGCTGAGTGCTCTGCGTTTTTTTTTTTTTGTTTGTTTGTTTGTTTGTTTGGGTAAAACTCAGTGCTCATCACTGTCACTTTTTACCCAGCTGTCCAATCGGTGTGGAGGAGGGGCGGGACAAATACCACACCGACCAACCGCCACATTCTGCTTGTATAACAAAAACAATCGACAACGCTTTTCCCGCATAATTGGGCTACTTTTACACTGTTGCCATGGGTTGTTTTTTTTTTAAACCACAGGTTGAAGCGACAGCCCCCCGGAACGCAATTTATTTTTATCCCCCAGATCGCAATGTTTTTACCCCCCGAAACTCAATTTTTACCCAACAGATCGCAATGTTTTTACCCCCCATAACACAATTTTTACTTCGCAGAATGTGATTTTTACTGGGGGACCCCCAACCATGGTTTTACTACAAATAAAATAAAAAAATTAATAAAAAAATAAAAATTGTAGTTAAGCCATAGGAACCACAAATTAACCATGGTTTTGCTACATTAACCATAAATCATGGTATTTGTCTTAACGCTGTGGTTATATAAATTGCAATCAATCCTCCTAAAAAGCTACACTTTTACTATAACAAACCCATGGTAAATTCTCATAAGAGTTGGGCTTGTTTTGGCCGTGTTTAGGTGGGTTTTGAATAGCAATTGGGCTGATTTTGTTACGCAAACCTGGCAAACCTGAAGCTCATCTCTTCATCCAAAACTAGTACCAGAGCAAGTATGTTACATTGTGTCGACATTTTTATATTCAGAAACAAACTATTTGCGAAATCAGATACTAGTAACAGTTCCGCGGTTATTCAGTATCATAGCACATATAGAGTCTCAACTGATTAAAAAGCTGCGCTGCCAAAACCCTCTCGAGCGCCTGCAGCAAGCCATTTTCAAAAGAGCGCTGTGTTTTCATCTGACTAAAAACGCTTTGGCGAACACATGGCCTGCCGCATAAGTCATTATTGGAACCCAGTGATTCTGTGTGGCATTGCCAGGCTTGTGGTTGATACTGATGTGACATGATACAAGACTTGTTGGTGCACTAAAATGTTTAAATAATTTAGACTCGCATGGGAACTATGCCTTCCTATAAAAACATGTTTTATTCTACATAAGGCAGGTTGCTGCCTCAAGGTGACTAACATTTTTAAATCACATGACCTGCTAGTTCAGTTTATTTTGGTAACCTACCCATTATCTGCTTTTAGTGGTGGAATAAATTGTGGGTGACAAAATGGCTATGAATAGGGTAATTCTACAGCTAACAAACTTTATGAATGCTGCTTCACCCATGATAGCTGATAGGTGTCTAATCAAAGACAACTGTTGTATCGGTCAGAAACCAAACAAATAAAGTGGATTACGTATTGCACCTTAAATAGTCCTGGCAACCACACAGTATATATAATATATACATTTGTTCAAGTATTGTGGTCAGAGTTTAAATGCGAACTTTCCCTCAGAAGTATCGGATGGGTTATGCTGTACTCTGGGGGAGCCGTGCTTCATCATTGGATCTAACAACGTTCCCGTTGTAACCAGCCCACCTCCAGTTGCTGTGAAGAAACCCACTATAAACTGGAAAGATGTGAACAGGTGCGTCAAACACACCATAATCGGTTACAAATGAAATGCCTTGAATGACACACTAGGAATACCATCTAAACAATGACCCTTCAAAACCTAGTAGAGCAGTTTCTAAACTAACTCTCTCCACAGCTCCATGATCTTCGGGCAGAGTAAAGAGGGTGCGGAGGAGTCTCTGGTGAGCGAAGGACTGAAAGAGGCCATTAACTCATACCTCTACATGACGGAGGAATGCGAGGACTGCTGTCAGCTCTGGGAAACATGAGGAAGACTGTAGTGAGACTTGGAGGACGAGTGTTTGAATGACTTTGGGCTCTTGATGCTGTCTGTGATCTGGGATGACGCACTTTCGTACATATAGAAACAGACCCAGAAACGAAACATAATCAGAAACTACATCTAAGCTTGTATTTATTTAAAGAGATGCGTAAAAATTGTTTAAGAACGAAAGCGGCGTCGGATGAAGCTCCCGGCCGAGCGCATTGACTCATTGCTGTTCTTCCAGAGTGGGTGCTGGAGACAAAGCTGTCACAGTTTCCTGTGTAGATTCGTTCCTGGCGGACATGAAAGAGAACACGACTGAAAGAAATAACGACAGAGGAGTGTCTGAGTGGGAGGGGGAACACAGCTGGGTGGCATACGCATCCATTTCCACTCCTCTCACACTTTCTGGAACTTTATCAGCGACTCATTACAAATGTGACCGAGATGAGGAAGTCCAGAGAAGCTTTACCAGCAATATCAAAGATATTTTGATACTGTTTTTTGTTGAAAATCCCAAACAAAATACTTATTTATGACTTAATACATAAATGTGAATCTTTGTAAATATGTATAGTTCCTTAAAGGGATAGTTCACCCAAACCTGTCGATTTTGTCATCAAAACAATGGAACCAAAACTGTTTAGTCACCAACATTATTCATAAAAACATCTTTTACATTTCACATAGTCATACAGTTTTTGAACAACATGAGGGTGAGTAAATAATGACCATTTTCATTTCTGAGCGAACTATCTTTTTAATGGACTTATCGACATCAATTATGCTCTTTTAAATAAACTCAACAGGGGAAAAAAACAGTCTAATCTTTGTATCTGTAGAAGCTGACAAAAGCATCTTGAATGAGGTGTTTCCTGTCTATCTTTGCACCTATTGTTGTCTGAAAAGAACCACAATCTTGAGCAGCAGGAAGTGAAGATTTGTGCATGCCTGTGTGGTCTCTTTTCAGGGTGCAGAGGAATATGTATACCAGCCATGTTCTTCAAAAACATGTCCTTAGAATGTCCTTAGAAATTAAAGGTTAGAATTTATGTGGACATTTTATCTGTTACATCAAACCAGTTTCTCCTACAGGTCGCAGATAGCAGAGGGCATTTATGTGTTGACCTAAAGATTGCCATTTTATGTAACAACTCTGACGGGCTGTATGTTCCTCTACATGTGATGAATTGAATGAGTGGCACTGTAGTATGCGTGATGATACAGGTAGAGCGCAATTACATTGCAGTGCCACCTAGAGGCTGTAGTGTGTATTGGCGCTAAATTAATCATATGTACAGTGGCTATAAAAGTAGTGAATATTATTGTGTTGGAGATATTAAACCAAGGGATTTATTATAAAGAAAGGGTTACACTTTATTTTAAGATGTCCTTGTTACAGTGTAATTATACATTTAAGTACTGATTAATATGAATTAACCACATGCACTTACTGTAGGGTTAGGATTAGGTTTGGTTGTGTAATATGCATAAAGTTATTACTATAGTAATTACATGTAACGTGTAACAAGGGCAAATTGTTACCTAAAGAAAGAAACAAGCACACATCTGAAAAAGAATTGGTAACACTTTTTTAAGGTGATGTAGTTACACATTACTTCATGTACTTACTATAGTAATAACAGTAAATTATGCATAATTACAACTTACCCTAAACAGTGTTGCCAATTTTAGCGATTTTGTCACTAGATTTGGTCACTTCCCTGCCTCTTTTGAGACTTTTTTTCAAAAGTTTAGGGACAAATCTAGCAACATCTTGGACAAAACTTATCTAGATTCTTATTTTTCCCACTGATCTATATTCATATTTATATAGATCAATGAATTTGCCATTATGATGTCATCTAGTGACATTTAGCTACCAGTTTTAGTTACTTTCAATTGAAAGCAGTCGTCAACACTGACCCTAAGCCAAACCCAAACCATAACTCTATAGTTAGTAGTACATGGAAATACATTGCTATTACTCAGTACTTATTTCAGTATGTACAATGTAACTACGTCACCTTAAAATAAAGTGTAACCAAAAATGTTTGTTATGAAATCTGTTTTCAAAGTATTGACATGTCCATCACCCTGTTTTTATGCGCATTTTGAAGTATCGCATCAGAAACGAGTGATGGAAATGACAAATTTTGGAAAAAATTCCTTTAAAGCTGCAATATGTAACATTTTTTGCAGTAAAATATCCAAAAACCACTAGGCCAGTGTTATATATTTTGTTCAGCTGAGTACTTACAATATCCCAAATGTTTCCAACTATTTGTAAATCGTGAGAAAATTGCTATTTTATCCGATTTTAACCAAGGATCCGGGACATGTGAGGGAGTCGCCTGTCAGTGGCGTTACCCTCGGTTTCCGGTTTTATTTTGTGGAAACACCAAATATATTAATATATATTACGTTTTAATAGACAAAGGAACATCTGTTTGGATACATTTATAGACAGAAAACTAATCATGTTATAGAGCTCAACTAGTTTAGTCTTATTGCTTAAATCTCGTTTTCTGCATTTACAGCAAGTACCACGCTTTACCATACCATAATCAGATGCAGCTTCATTTTTAGTAACAGTAATACAGCATTTTCTCAATCATACAATACATGCCATTTATCAACACAAGCCATCCAGCATTTAATGTGATATTCCTAAATCGATCTAGCTTACTGCAGCGTGCAACAAGTGTCTCACAGCAGCCGAGAAGGGGGTTCAATCTTCAACTGGCTGGCAGGAGCAGCCACTGACAGGTCACGTGACCTGGTGGCGGCTGCCAGTCTGATTCTGGCAGGTCATGTGCCAGTCAGTCTGGTGGCTGGTAGAGTGTAACGCATTCCCTATCACTCTCGCTGCATGGAAATACACTTTTATTATTATAAATATAATCTTATCTTATGACTCTATTCTTTTGTATGATTGATGTTTTAGATGGGTTTATCTCAATTAAAGCAGTCAAATGAACGTGATCACGACTGGTGCAGCTCAACCAGCTGCAGCTGATCTAATAAATTATTCTAATTTGTATGGATACTGCCTCTATTGTGATCTCAATTTATGTTAGCTAAGTGCTAACATTTATATTAATAACTTAGATGCAGGAACATAGCCTATTAAAACGCAATTTTTACCCCCCAGATACATAGCCTATTAACATAGCCTATTAAAACATGAATGAATCCCAATAACATGCATTGATTTAAGTATTTGCAGGACAAGTAAAACAATGCTTTTTAATAATTCAATAAAAGAAAAACTCAAAATCATGATCATGAAGCACAGAGCACAGACAGTATTTCAAATTTACAAAGACAATTACAAATAAAACAAAAACTATTTACAAATAAAATGCAAAATATATATACATATACAGTATCTCACAGAAGTGAGCACACCCCTCACATTTTTGTAAATATTTTATTATATCTTTTCATGTGACAACACTGAAGAAATGACACTTTGCTACAATGTAAAGTAGTGAGTGTACAGCTTGTATAACAGTGTACAGTTGCTGTCCCCTCAAAATAACTCAACACGCATTAATGTCTAAACCGCTGGCCACAAAAGTGAGTACACCCCTAAGCAGAAATGTCCAAATTGGGCCCAATTAGCCATTTTCTCTCCCCGGTGTCATGTGACTTGTTCGTGTTACAAGGTCTCAGGTGTGAATGGGGAGCAGGTGTGTTAAATTTGGTGTTATCGCTCTCACTCTCTCATACTGGTCACT
The DNA here is from genome assembly GCA_037101425.1 of Elopichthys bambusa. Classification (NCBI taxonomy): domain Eukaryota; kingdom Metazoa; phylum Chordata; class Actinopteri; order Cypriniformes; family Xenocyprididae; genus Elopichthys; species Elopichthys bambusa. The sequence continues at coordinate 26,236,045 of CM074451.1, read as the reverse complement.
GGAAGTTCAACATGGCACCTCATGGCAAAGAACTCTCTGAGGATCTGAAAAAAAGAATTGTTGCTCTACATAAAGATGACGTAGGCTATAAGAAGATTGGGTGATTTTAGGCCAAGGCCCTGAAACTGAGCTGCAGCACGGTGGCCAAGACCATACAGCGGTTTAACAGGACAGGTTCCACTCAAAACAGGCCTCGCCATGGTCGACCAAAGAAGTTGAGTGCATGTGCTCAAAGTCATATCCAGAGGTTGTGTTTGGGAAATAGACGTATGAATGCTGCCAGCATTGCTGCAGAGGTTGAAGGGGTGGGGGGTCAGCCTGTCAGTGCTCAGACCGTACGCTGCACACTGCATCAAATTGGTCTGCATGGCTGTCGTCCCAAAAGGAAGCCTCTTCTAAAGATGATGCATAAGAAAGCCTGCAAACAGGTTGCTGAAGACAAGCAGACTAAGGAACCATGTCTTGTGGTCTGATGAGTCCAAGATAAACTTATTTGGTTCAGATGGTGTCAAGCATTTGTGGCAGCAACCAGGTGAGGAGTACAAAGACAAGTGTGTCTTGCCTACAGTCAAGCATGGTGGTGGGAGTGTCATGGTCTGGAGCTGCATGAGTGCTGCCGGCACTGGGGAGCTACAGTTCATTGAGGGAACCATGAATGCCAACATGTACTGTGACATACTGAAGCAGAGCATGATCCCCTCCCTTCGGAGACTGGGCCGCAGGGCAGTATTCCAACATGATAACGACCCAAACACACCTCCAAGATGACCACTGCCTTGCTAAAGAATGTCTCCAGACCTAAACCCTATTGAGCATCTGTGGGGCATCCTCAAACGAAAGGTGGAGGAGCGCAAGGTCTCTAACATCCACCAGGATGTCGTCATGGAGGAGTGGAAGAAGACTCCAGTGGCAACCTGTGAAGCTCTGGTGAACTCCATGCCCAAGAGGGTTAAGACAGTGCTGGAAAATAATGGTGGCCACACAAAATATTGACAATTTGGGCCCAATTTTTACATTTTCACTTAGGGGTGTACTCACTTTTGTGGCCAGCGGTTTAGACATTAAGTTAGACATTATTAGACATTAAGTGTGTTGAGTTATTTTGAGGGGACAGCAAATGTACACTGTTATACAAGCTGAATGAAGGATTTAAACACATTTACACTAAAGAAAAAAAAAATGGTCTTGCTCTATCAGTGAAGTGAAACTTGTGTAGTTTATGTAGTTGATAATTTATAGAGACTCATATGTAAGGTCACATGTAATCATTTTCTATTGATTCAGCTTATTTATATTACATATGATCTGTATTAATATTCACTTAAACTAAATGCTTAATAATAAATGATAGACTAAAATTGCTTGTATAATGGATTAATAACAGTTCACACTAGATAATTTTTGATATGTTTTTACTAGTAGGTGCAGGACAATAGTTCATTTATGTAAGTGAGGACAGCAAAATAAACGCTGACATATACCCAAAAATTCTTCAGTGGACTACCAGTAAACTTGAAAAAAATGTGGGTTTGCTTGTGTTATCTGACATTAGCAAGATTAATTTTTTTAACTCTTGAGTTGCAACATGCGAATAAACTGAGATAATGTGTGAAATGTTGGTGTCTGAATAAATTTTGGTTTGACTGTATATAAATCATATCCTATATAATCATAAAATTATTCTAATTATCATTAAAGCCAGACAATTTTATCGTTAAATATTTGGAGGAAGAGAAACTGGGGGAGTGACTTTATTACGTTGGATGTGTCAGTGTCACTTTACTCAAATAAAATAAAAATAAAATGCATTTCCATGCAGCGAGTGATAGGGTTTTGAACGGGCGACCTCTAGCGGACGGAAAAAAATACATATTGCAGCTTTAATTTGAGAAAAAAGGAAAAGAAAAAAAAGAATGCGAATAATGGGAGAAGGAAATGCATTTGCCAAATAAATTCTGACGTAGCGCTGTTTCCGTTAATGGCGTTTTATTTACTTACCAATGCCGCCGTCATCCACTCAAACAACTTGATGGAAACACCTATTTTTTTTTTTTTTTTTTTTTGGGTGAACTTCGAAAAGATTCGCTTCACATTTGCATGGAAACCCAGCAACTGTGGTTGTCAAACATCAGTGGATCATAAGTGATGTTATGAACTACATTCACAGCTACTCAACCATATTTGTGTGAACTTTAGCATTGACTTCAAACAGCCAAATTGACAACCACAATAGACCCTTTTCACAGACCGTGATAATGCGTTTTAACGGTCATCAATATCGTAAATCCTGCAAAGTTTTTTATATTTTCATTAAAAAACAAAACAAAACAAAAAAAACACCGTATGTACATTTATAACAATATACCTAGTATTATATTACCTTTGCATCAATTTATAAAAACTTAGTTAACGCTGCTGTGGTGTTTCTAATACAGTAGCTATGGGAGTGATAGGAAATGACATTTCTCTCTGACTGCCATTAACAATCGCTCTCTATTTTTTTCCTATTAATGAAAGTTGTGAAAACACTATTGTGGAGTTTTTCTTTTGCTCTTTCAGCAAATGGAAACACAAAATATATATTTAATGTATTCTCTCATTCACGGCTTTAGAATTGTACCCAACTATGACGACTTCCGCTTCTGAGAAACCCGGAAATGTGAAAAGGGTCTATGGGGTTTGTTCATTATTTGAAAGGACTGCCAAAAAAAAAAATTAATAAAAGAAAACTATTGCCAAGACTCGAACAGAAGAAGAAACAAAGCATCTAAGAACTTCCAAACTGTAATGTTTTAAAATCTCTTTTTAATGAAGAAATTTCACAAGTTAATAAGTACAGTCGGGACAAACTGAACATTTGAATGTCACATCGGATGCTTTTAAAAAAGAAAACAAAAAGCGGATCATGGTACTTCATCAGTTGAATACTTCTATCTCTTGGGCCAGTTGTGACGAAACCCTCTGCAAGCAGAAATAAACAGACCATATAAATGCCTTTTTAATCCAGCAATGACTGTTACAATTAGAGCGTTCTAGTACCTGTCAGATTTGGCGGGTAAGTAAGACATGCTCTTGCCTCCCCCAGAGCTTTTCTTCTGTCCTTTTTTTTTCTGAGAATCAAAATTGGTTAAAGATCAGAGATATTGCAAAGCTAAGAGATTTGTAGATTTCAAACAGGTTAATACCTTCTGTTTTGGTCCATGTCCGTTTGGATCAAAGTGTGAACTCTCTTTTGATTTACCTGCGAGTATAAAATACAAACAAATGAAGACACCAATAGGAAAAATAAATAGGAAAAATTATAGAAAGAAAAAAAAAGGGGCAGATCTCTTACCATCGAACATTTTAAAATTTGACTGGCTGTAGTCATAAGGTTTAAAGTTTTGTTGGGGAACTTCAGGCTCTTGAACGTTTTTCTTTTTCTGTTTTTTCTGCGCAGGTTTTGTCGACTGATCAGCCACTGATGTCTCACTTTCAGTCTTTGAGGCTTTAATGTTTGGTTTAACACTCTCTTCACCAGCATCACTGGCAGCTCGCTCTCTTTTCTGTCCAGCCTGCTTTGCTTCCTAAGATTGACCAAACAGATGTTAGTGTTAAATAGAAAAATTTTTTTTTTGTAAAATCAGAGAGCTGAAGCTTCCTCACCTTTACTTGCTGCCTGACAGTGTGAACGTTTTGCAGCGACTCCTGGTAGCTCAGTTTGGCTTTCTTTCGTTCCTCTGAAAAACAAATACAAGCAATTATGCACATATAAAAGCACTTTAGACTACACAGAGTTGCTTGCGTTGTTTGTACCTTGAGCTTTCTTGGCCTGTTCTTTAGCTTGCTGCTTGGCCTGAGCCTCCTTCTGCTGCTGCTCAATACTCTGTAATTTCCACCTGTTACGAATCTGTTTTAAATAGAGCAACAAAAAAAGTCAATATAAGCCACGTGCACACTAAAGTTTCAAGAGTGACATTTAAATACAGGAGAGAATGCCAAAATTTATCATTTGGTGTGTGTACGACACACCAGACTCACTTCTGAAAAATAAAGCATTTAGACACACACACACACACACACACACACACAGGGGTGTAACGGTACATGTATTTGTCCCAAACCGTCAAAGTACAGACGTTATGGTTCGTTGCATACAATCAGGCAACGACAGCAGTCAGTCACAGGTGATCTACACTGCAATCCAGAAGGGGGCGCACCTGGTAATGCAATGCGGTTTGCTAACCACAACAGGAAAAAGCGCAGAAGAACAGACGATCTAGATGTGTGTAATCTCTCAACTGGTGTTTCAACCGCAGAAAGACATCAATAAAACAGCTTGAGAATATTATCTCATGTAGTAAAGTCAAGTCACCTTTATTTATATAGCGCTTTTTACAATGTAGATTGTGTCAAAGCAGCTTTACAGTGATAACTGGTACATTATTTTGGCTGCACAGCAGCTCTTAGTGTCAATGCAGGCAGATCAAAGCACTGTTGAATATCAAATGTCAATTGTCAAGTGTCCCCAACTAAGCAAGCCAAAGGCGACAGCGGCAAGGAACCCAAACTCCAACCGGTGACATCAGCATTGTACATGTAGCATTACATTTACCTCAGGCAAGTCATTTAGTGTCCACAGCATGTTAGTTCACTAGAGAAATGAACTCTAAAGGGGAGCACTTTGCTAAATATATGCACTATATTAGCTTATATATTTATTATATTTACCTGTTAGTAATGTCTTAATTATTTGATGTTTAAATAAATTTGTCATGAAAACACGTTATGACAACAACTGTAAATTATTATATTTCAAAAATGAATTAATTTTATTTATATTTATAAGTTAATGCAAAACTTGCCTTATGTGCAATTTACATGTTTTTTTTATTATTATTATTTGAGTGTAGATTATTATATCTAAAAATAAATAATAACTGAACTGAAAAGTTTGGGCTCTGTTGTTAATTGTAACCTTTAATATTATAGTAATGTGCAAGAAAGGGCTTCCTGTATATACTTTAGAGCATTAGATGAGAGATTTTTTTTTTTTTTTTATCCTTAAGAAAATGTTAATTATAATTGAATTTATTTATAAAACGGTTAGTTCCTGTCCTTGATTCTGATTGGTCAATAGCTACATTTTATTCACAATAAAACTAGAGGTGGGTAGTAAAGTACATTTACTTCATTACATTTACTTGAGCATGTTTTTGGAAAATTTGTACTTTTTAGAGTAGATTTAAAAGTGGGTACTTTTACTTTAACTTGAGTACATTTCTAATGAAAAATCTGTACTTTTACTTCGCTACGCTGGGCCGATGTTCCTCTCGTTACTTTATTTTAATGCAATACTATACATGTTAAGAAATGCATAGTTTATTCTAAGCACTCAAGTCTCTTTTTTTCATGAACAATGTCCCATTCACAAATGAATCACTCTTTTGAGTCGATTCTGTTCAAAGATTTGGGCTGTGTCCGAAATCGCCCCCTATACCCTTAAATAGAACACTATTTGAGGGGACAGCCATTTGTAGTGGTGTCCGAAACCATAGTGGACGATGTTGAGTGCACTCATTCAATCCCACAATGCACTGCAATCACGAGTGTAGAACCAATGGACACTCAACGGCTAGAGAATACCCATAATGCACTGAGAGAGTCACACGCTGAAAGAATTCCCACGTCTCACCAGGAGATGGCGCCCACAGCTGAATCAATCACTCACTCGTTTCATTCACTCCTTCAAGTGTACTAGATTAATGGAGTAATGTAGGGAACAGTGAATAAGGGTATAGGGGGCGATTTCAAACACAGCATTGATCAAACAAGTTGGCAAAACTGTCTAAATTGGTTCACGAATCAGTTTGAATGATTTGTTCAGTTCCTGCATGCACTGAATCGTCTGAAGCAGTTTCTCACTCAGAACGGATGAAGTGGCAGTGGACCTACAGTCAATTAAAAGCAAATCTGCAAATGCATCCTATTGTTTGCCAGCGATGAAGATCTTTATTAGTTGAACTGCGTATGCTGTCTGTGAACAATTACACAGGTATCGATTTCATTTGATTTCAATACATACAGCTAATAGCCGACATTTTACAACCAAACAGATTATTACGCCACAATAACACCACTACAAAGTATGTAGCATTTCTTTACCGTTTTTTGGACATATAGCTTAATATATACATTAAATAAGCTACCATTGTTCAAAGAGTATGAATTGAATACCCGCCGTCCTGTGGTAATTCGTGGGTGGCCTACCTATTGCGCAGTGATGGCACCGGAGACCTGTTCGTCTTGAAAATTAACGTCTTTGCGTAGACACAGTTAACCAGTTTACACGCGCCTGCAGAAATATAGCCTACATTTGATTACATTTTGCAGAACAGAGAAGAGCCGTCAATGTGCATTTGATCATTGTTTGTGTTCAGATGTTCAGCTGTTATGAGCGCTAACACATGTAAAGAGTTTTCTCGCTTTCTTCTTTCAAATGTAGCTGTATATGTTATTATTATACAAAAGACGTGCAATGATATTCAGGCTACAGATGCCAGAAATAATGTTGGTCTCTTCTGTGTTTGTTGCAAAGATATCTAATTATGATGATGATGATAATAATAATAATAATAATAAATAATATTCTACTGTATTGTCGATTACTTTCACTTTAACTTTGAGTAAATATTTCTATAATTACTTGAGTACAGTTTTTGGATACTCTACCCACCTCTGGATAAAACACGGCTATGACCACTTCATTGTAACTACACAACACCCTTAGCAACATAAACTGTATGTTCTCAACTGATATTGTTCATTGAAGCTTACTGTATCATATAGTATTGTGAGAAAAAGATCGAGTGAACAAGTCATTACCTGCATTCAGATTTAACATTTTCCTTCAGGTCAGTCCTATGTTCATAATAAAAAAGCTGCTGCAATATCTTGTCCTTTTAACAGTTAAGGGGTTTTCCCGTGACTGACAGCGCTAGTCAAAGCATGTCAGTTGCGTGTTGTTCCATGTTCACAACAAATCAGTCTTTTCAATGTAAAAGTCTTCGATACTGACTGACACACTCATAAAGACAGTCTTTGCTGCCATCTAATGGCATAATAATGTAACTTCTGTTGCTGTTCACGGTCAGGGACTATTTTTTCCCGGTGGAAGGAAGGCTTTTAGTGATTTTACTTCATAGCTGCACTGATACATATATTTTTTGGCTTTAATATTTGCATTGTGTGGTAACCATTTTATAAAAGCAATAAGGTACTCGAGGCTAGTGCTGTATCGTGAATAAGTCACGGCTGAAGGGGTTGCAGGCACTCCGCGAAACGGCACAGCCCTTTCGTACCTTTTTGCTTACTTAAAAAGACACAATTTGTAATAAAACACTTTCATAAAAAAGAAAAAAAAAATAGCAATTTTATGTTTATATAGTTTTCTCCCCCTGCTGTACCGAACCGTGACTTCAATACCGAGGTACATACCAAACCGTCATGTTTGTGTACCATCACACCCCTAATATAAACATACACACACAATATATATTTTACTATGACACCAAGAGGGGGAAAAAAAAGGAACTATACCTCATAAATCTTTGAAGATGGGTCATATTTGGCATTCTTTGATATGTGAATGTCCTTTGATGGTAAATACTGCAAACCAGCATTAAAATATCAGTGCAAGTACATAACATAACTTAAGACAAAAGCCATCAGCTAGACTGAAGTATTGTACCATTCGGAAGGGGTTGTCAAACGAGTCCATGATGCTGTGTGCTTTCTGCTGTGCCACGGTCAGATGAGCAGGTGCTGGTGCCTCCTCCGCCTCATCATCATCCTAAAAAACACATGACAAATAACATCCTCAACTCTCAGAAACACTCCTAAATCAAACAAGGCAAATCAATACTAAGACCATTTACAACTACAAAATGTTCTAATAAAATTAACTTCTAACTTCTGCTGGACCTTATAACTGATCAAGACACGTCCCATTAAGGCCCCCAATATACTTGCGGCAAAGCTCTTTTTCTTTCTTTGTTTAGAGGTAAAAGAAAGTTTGAAATATCTTGGCTGCGATGTACTGATAAACATCTACTGACAGCAGCGTTTAGATGAATATATAAATATGTCCTGCACGCTTTCCTCTCAAACATGAAATAAAAGGCGGCGGAGCCTCAGAGCCACACCTACCTTTTACATAATTGCCACGGACCAATGGTACTGCGAAAGCCTTTACCAGCCTGAGTGAACTTTTCTGGAAGGTTCAATTTTGCCTGATTTTGTTCAAAATGACGTCACACCAGTTCATTCTTGATTTCGCTTGAAATATATAGGGGCCTTTAACCACACTGCCTTTCTCTCAAACCTAGCCTTTGATGTCAGCACACCCAAACATGCACAATAAGAAAGATTTCTTTGGATTTCTTTTCAAATGTCCTACCGCAAACAGTCTGATTTTTGCTGGAGCTATCAGGCCATGCAAGGATTTTTCCTCTCGGTCCACACTTTCATTCTCCTCCTCTGAAAACAATACTCCAGGTTTGGTTGGTGTTTCTAAACACACATGGAGAAAATTTGGAGATTTTCATGACCAAATAGAAAGGCAAATTAAAGACTCATAAGTTATCCATTATATCTAGACCTACCAAACAAAGAAAGTTCCAGGAAATCACTTTCGGATGAGCGGGAGGTGTCATGAGGTCCGAATAAAGTAGACTGTGGCTATAAGACAACAAAAAGAGCAACTCAATAAGACAGCTTCTTTTGCTCGTTAGTTTTACAGGGCTGGACAAATCTGTCAACACACCTTTCTTTTAGGGGTTACTGATTTCGTCTTTTCAGCAAGTACCTCTGCCTGAAGAGAGACAACATTTTTAGTAGTTACTGATCTTTGGTCTACAATTTCTTACTGATATTACAAATTATAGGACTAATATATTTATACAACATATCAATCAGCTAAATGGTGTTTGTATAAGTGCACACCTTCAGTAAAGGAGTCTCTCGAGCCTCTTTGATAAGCTGATGAAGCTCATTGATCTGCTGGCGCACTAGTGGTGGAATGGGGTTACAGCAAGCGATGATGCCCTGAGGCTCCCTATAGAGAAAAAAAAACATCCATTTACACAGCTTCCTGTGCGTGAGAGATAGCAGTCGCCCTACAGCTTTCAACAGAATGAAATATTGAAAGGATTTGTCATTGAAAAAAAGGACTTCAAATACACTAGTCCACTCCATTTACTGAAACTAAACAGCTTGTTCAGAAATCCCCATGGTTGTGATGTCACTCATCACCCACGTCTACATAACATCTTTTCAGTATTTAAAAAAAATTATCATTAATAAACGCCTGCAAAATATGACACTGTGCGGAGGTTAGCCAATCATAAGCGGACATTTATATACACTACTGTTCAGTAAGATGTTTTTAATATTTTTGAATACCTTCTTATGCTTAACCAGGTTTATTTGACCAAAAATATATTAAAAACAGAATACATTTCTTTCAGGATACACTGTATTTACTGTCACTTTTGAACAGTAACCCTAGTGACAAAAAACAAAACAAAAAAAACACTAAAATACTAAAATGTATTTTAAATACATTTTTTGTGCTAAGTATACTACAAATACATCTACATATTTATGTGCTAAATAAAAATAGCCTGCAATTGTACTTTTGGTATACTAAACTGGTATGCTTAAAGTAATTTTGTACTTAATGCACTTTTAATTGTGCTGAAGTATTGCTGAGGTCTAACTAAACATATACTGAAGTATATTTGATTGTGCAAAAGAGGAACTATTGCAAGTATACTTTAGGAACACTTGCATTTAAATACTGATATTATATACAAAGATTAATTGTGATATTAAAACACTTTTTAGGCATAATATTAAGAAATGTGCATTGTGCAATAAATACTCCAAATAGTTTAATTATCATTTTATATCAGTACGTCTCAATTTGTGTGTCAATAAATATGTTATTGGATTTGAAGTATATTTAGTATGAATTTTTTTGTTTAGTTTTACTACTAAGGAATATGTATGAAGGTATAGAGCAAAAACAAGTCATTTGATTCTAAGGGTCAGCAAGATGGTTGAAAATAACTATAATAACAATAACTATTAAGATAACCATATTAGCGTCCACACCAGCGGATGATATTGTTCTGTTTATAAGTGCAAGCCGAGTTGTCGTCTGTCACTTTAAATGCTTGGGATATTTAAAGCAGGGTGGATCAGCTGGAAAAAAAATTGTTCTGAAAGTGATTTCAATTATATTGCTTCTCTGTGCAGTTATCATTCTAATTGCAGTGTGAACTCAACTATTCTTTTAAATTTACAATGATTTTTAGAACTATATCTTGTTATAGTCCTTGGTGTGAACAGGCCTTAAAGGGTTAGTTCACCCAAAAATGAAAATTCTGTCATTAATTACTCACCCTTTCGTTTTGTTTTTGCGCACAAAAAGTATTCTCGTTGCTTCCTAAAATTACAGTTGAACCACTGCAGTCATGTCGACTGTTTTAACGATGTCTTTAGTACCTTTCTGGACCTTGAAAGTGTTGATTATATTGCTGTCTATGAGTCATATACCTCTCGGATTTCATCAAAAATATCTTAATTTGTGTTCTGAAGATGAACGAAGATCTTACGGGTGTGAAACGACATGAGGGTGAGTAATTTATGACACAATTTTCATTTTGGGGTGAACTAACCCTTTAAAATCCCTTTTTTTTGTGCAAGAAACCTTAAGAGATCATAAAAGCACCTTATGGAGAGAAAATGAAAAATTTAGTTTAACATAAGACCTCTTTAAAACTTACTTTGGAAGCTCGTCTGCAATCTTCATCATCATGTGGTTTGGTAAGACATACCTGTGGAGGAACAACACATTCATGGATCACACCAACTACACAATAACTAGTAACAGTCAACAGACACATGCATAGAGATGGTTTGGGGCATCACCCGGTGCTCTCATCTTCCTGTCGTGCCAGTTTGTCTCTCCAGGCGTACAGCAGTCTGAAGGCCGCCAGCTGCTGTGTGTTGAAGCTCTTCTTCTGCTTGCGGTAAAGCTCCATGTACGAGTCCTCCGTAAAAATAGGCTTCACATATTTCTATGATGATGGTTATAAAAATATTCAGAAATATTAACGTCAAACAACGAATCACTATTTTGAACTGGTTTTTAATTGATTCAGCTGAACAGATTCAAAGCGATTAAAGGGTTAGTTCACCCAAAAATGAAATTTCTGTCATTAATTACTCACCCTCATGTCGTTCCACACCCGTAAGATCTTTGTTCATCTTCAGAACACAAATTAAGATATTTTTGATGAAATCCGAGAGCTTTCTGTCCCTCCATACATAGACAGCTATGCAACTGACACTTCAAAAAGTTCATAGAGATTGTAAAAACTTATCCATATGAATTGAGTGGTTTAGTCCAAATTTTCTGAAGAGACTCGATCGCTAACCCAGAGTAATTGATGACAATTTTCATTTTTGGGTGAACGAACCCTTTTAATACATCATTTCATATTTTCTTTGCATTTGGAGTGTTTAATTAGATGGAATAAAGAAATCTGTCCACACCTTGAGCGAGATGTCTTTGCTTTTAGCCCAGACCTGCTGAATGAGGGCAGGCTGCCCGTTGCCCGTATCATACAGGTCGGCTCGGACTCGATCATACACGTACAGCAGGTAGTGGGTGTCAGCCTGAGCGTACTTCAACATCTCATCTGGCAACGGTCTACAGACACAAAAGTATTACCACATTGTCTACTACAGCAATTAGCCAAACAGAAACCCTGCTGTAAAATTAGGGAATTGAGTTAATGAGTTTGGCTCAATAATAAAGGAGAATTCTATTGTGCTGATCAAAATAAGCTTAGGATTACCGTATCCTCCAGTCTGCCAACTGGTAGCGTTTATCAGAGCTAATGTTGCAGTAGACTTTAAGGAGATGGTCAAGGGAGTTTCGGCCGAGGTTTAGGCAACGTGCAGCATGATGCGTTTCAAACATGTTGACCACATAGAGACTGAAGTCCTTCTGCAGCCACTCAATGTCAGAGTCAGCACCGTGAAACACCTGCATCACGGTACATGAAACATTTATAAAAAAAATATAAAAAAAAACCTTTACAGTCAACACATCAGATGGCATTCACATTTTTAGGTGGGACTTTGTTTAAATTGTTTCATGGGAAATTTATGTGGATAAACCATGTTAGGCTATGATAAAATAAGTCATTTGGAGGTTTTTTTTTTTATAATTCTTACTTTCTTCTTCATAATAATGAGCATTGATGAACCGTACTTATGACTGCACATAAGACCTACACATAAGACCAGGAAAGTCATTATGAAATCAAAATTGACCACTTATTTTTTTTTTTTATGAAATACTACAGTATTTATTATAAATGATTAATCTGTGCACAATTTTTTTAATTCATGTGTCCTCATAATCTTTAATCAAAACTTCCCCTCCCTCTTGCAGTGACATCTCTTCTCTGATGATGAGGGCGGGACAACCTGTCACTCATATGAGATCCACCAATAGCAAACCACAACCATCCAATCAATTCCCCATGGACAAAATCAAGCCCCACCCTACATTTGTTCTTGTTTGAGAAGCCGTTTCACTTGGATATACATCACAATAGGGAATAACCGACTATTGCAACTTGTTTCATGCCGATTATAAGATATGCACATGCAAAATTAACAAGCAACATCCAAATTTCATTCTATAGCTACAGAACTACAGTATTAATTTACACCTTACAGAAACACACACACTTACACACTAATCTAAGTGGGTAACTTTAATAGAAAAGCTTAATATTAAAGTCAATCACCTTCACAATGGCGGGGTCGGTGAAAGTCTCATTTAAGATGTACATTTCACTGCGCAGTTCCAGCACGTCTATGATGAAATCCTCTTCCCGCGTTGATATCTGCATCAAACACGTGATTCCCAAAAAGCTTCTGTAGGAATGATGCTGTGGACAGATAACTGGTGTGAATTAAAACTTAAAGTGATAACACGATTAATTAGCATCATGAAAACAGTCATACCTCCAGGTCCACAGCGAACTCGGTCGTCTTGGCCAACTTCTCATTCAAAGCAACAAGATCATCTAAAGTATTGATGAACTGACAAGTGGACTCCACAAGGGGTTTATACATCTAAAACACAAAAAACACAATAATTGATGTTAAATCCAAATGAAAATAATCATCACAGTTCCTGACAAGAAAACAGACAATGGAATCCAGAAAAAAAAAGGATGAATCAGACACTTACCTGGACATCAGGTTTACACTTCAGACTCTCTGGCATGACCAGATGGTCCAATTCATACTGATAGGGGTGAGAAAACCTGGAAAACGGCATTACAATCCATTTACAACAAGACTAGCATTAAACACTGATGTAAAATGACTAACAAACACAATGGATGGCTTTACACTGGATAAATCACATAAATGTCTCTTACATGTCGTCCACATGCTCTTTCGTTCTCTGCTGATGGATAAAATCCGCCAGCGCAGCAGGAACATCCAAATCCTCCGGTCTCTCCTTACGAATGTGTTTGTCGGCAAAATCTAAAAATCACACATTTGGTTACATTTTAGTATTTAGTTAAAAAAAAAAAAAAAAAAAGTTACATTGTGTAGCTAAGTATTATTCAATATTTAAATTACTTAAATTGTTTAAATTACATCTAAATCCATTTTTATTAAATTTATATTATTTATTTTTTAACATTTTGTTGTCTGCACCTCCAGTAGTTCCACCAAATGTTAGCAATATAAATATTAGTAAAAAACAGACTGCAAAAGCAAAGAATGATTTTTTTTAAAAAAGGTCACCGTCGAGGAACCGTTTTTTTTTTTTAACACTCACATGATGGCAGAGGTTTCACTGCGTTGGGTTTGATGAAGATTTTGGAGACAAAAGGAGTGTTGCTGTTATCCACTTTGTCTCTGAACTTGAGTTGTGGCCGCTGAATGTTTTTAGCATGCAGAAGACGAAAGGTCTCTGTGTTGCGGTCTCCTCCCTGTAAGGAGAAGAAAAGCTGCCATCATGCCAGAACCTGCTCCTCAGTGACCAGCCTGATCACCTGATCACGTCAAACTAACTCAAAGGACACATTTTCTCTCCCAAAATCCAAAAAGTTGTCAGTTCAAAAGAAGGAGGACAATGCTGAGAAACTAACCTTGCGATTCCAGCTGGACACAATGATCTTGGGCGGCTGATATCCTGCAGGCATCACCGGCTGCTGGGAGCGACTCACGCCAGAAGCCTCGTCCAGGAGAATGCCCTGAACACAGGTCACAAATACAGCAGGTCTCATTTTACAGACATGACAGGATAAAACATATTTGCAGCACTAGATTAAAAGAATGGAGAGACTTTTTAATCTTTTGTAATTTCTACAGGTATAACAAGATGACTTCATTTGTTGTTGACTAAAGGCCCATTCACACAAAGACGATAACTACATTAGCATCCACATCAATGCTCTGCTGCTTTAAAGAGGACCTATTATGCTTTTTTACATGTTCAACTCTCTTTAGAGTGTAATGTTGCTGTCTGAGCATGAAAAAGGTCTGCAAATTTATAAAGAGTTATTCTCTATATCAGTGTGCACTGTTTCTGAACTCCCTGAAAAGTCTTGAGTTTTCTTCCGTGAACAAACATGTCACAATATTCCTCATTTAAGCCTGGTTGAGTTGCGTTAGTAGTGTGTGGAAACTCGTGGTTATGGTAAGGGCTGTGACATTTCTCAAACATGCTAGAAATGGTTGAACAAACGAGCATGTCACGTTTTTCAGAAGGAGGGGCTTCATAGAGACAGGAAGTAAACAGTGTGTTACTGACAGACGGAGAAGAGAATTGATGTATAAAAGGTTTTTTGTTTTTTTTTGTTTTTTTACATTCAGGCATGAAAAGCTGTTCTATAGTAGTCAACATTTGAAGTGGATCAAAAAAAGTTAACCAAAGTTGTCCTAAGAAGAAGGTTTTAGGACAAATTTGATGAAAGGTTTTAATCCACTTCAAATGTTGACTACTGTAGTAAAGCCCAAAAACAAAATCAAAAAAGGGCATAACATGGTCTTGTTTCATGCTCAATCTCATTAAAGCAGTACAGATTCTGATTGGCTGTAAATGTATCATCATTCATAAGCTGGGTAAAAACTGTTCCAATGATCTCGTTCCTCGGTGTCGTTACAGTTATAGCTGTGTGTTGTTGCGTGTGGACTCCCTATTCTCACAAAATTAGAATGATTATTAAAACGTCATAGTTATCGTTGGTGTCCTTGATGTGAACGGGCCTTAAGGTCAGACATACAAACAGAAACCACAAGACCTGAAGCTTCAATCTCAAAGTTGTTATTAGAGTGTAACACTCGTACCACTTTCTCAAGGATGGCATCATTTGAGTCCACCACCAGGTCAAACCTGTCCTCCAGTCCAGTCAGCTTGTTCCGGTCTCTCATGTGAGATCTACATCCATGATACTGCATGATCTTGCTCATACTGTCAGAGAAACAGAGATATTAGTACAATATGAAGTCTCCAGCTGCAACATAATGAACTTCGTGCACCTCTCAATTTTCTTTTGAGGTCCAAGAGACGCTAAAGCATGTAATAATTAGAGCTGCACGATTAATCGTTAAAAGATCGCAATCTCAATTGAAACACCTACACTATCTCATTCCTAATTTAAACCTTTGGAACCTTTTGAAGCATTAGCACTGCTTTTGATTCAGAGAGAGCAGTTGTAATGTATAATTGAAACAGCTTCACAAACCACAAGCTTCTTTTCAACCACACAATCATTATTTCTGTCTTACAATAACTCAAATTATCACAGAAGTACTGGGATAAAAGTTTATAGTTCGGATATAAACACTGATGTCTACAGAAGCGATCAAAGTAGAGTAAATCACCTTTTGAAAGAAACTTGACGCTTCAAACAAATATTGTATCAATTACATTGTTACACCAGTAGGCGGCGACAAATGACTTAACAAATGTATTTGTGATGGCGCCGAAAGCCTAGTGGTTTGCCGATCATGCCCCCCTCTCTCCGCACAGTGCTTTCCTGTATGCTCTATACTC